>JAWMAR010003246.1:64109-87214 GCA_036785375.1 Leucoraja ocellata | reverse complement strand
CGGGGCTGAAACCCGACCCGCAGAAAACGGCCGCCATCTCCGAGATGTCATCACCTACTGGTGTGCCCAGCCTGCAACGGTTCCTGGGCATGGTTAATTACCTGGGGAAGTTTATCCCCGACCTCAGTGAGCTGAGCGCACCGCTGAGGGACTTGACAAAGCAGGACACGGCCTGGGCTTGGTTCCCTCAACACCAGAAAGCTTTCGACATCCTCAAATCCAGGCTGATCAGTACCCCAACACACAATGTTTTGTCGTGCAGCGTCCGATTATTGTCACCTGCGACGCCTCTCAGTTCGGGCTCGGTGCCGCTTGTCTACAGCTCCATGACGGCTTGCAGCTGCCTGTTCCTACGCGTCCCGCACCATGACCTCTGCAGAGCAGCGCTATGCTCAGTTCGAAAAGGAGTTTCTGGCTGTGGTGTTTGCCTGCTCAAAGTTTAAGGACTACATTCTTGGCGACACTTTCACCGTTGAAACCGACCACCAGCCGCTTGTCACCATCCTCAACAAGCCGATCCATGTTGCCTCATCACGACTGCAGCGCATGATGCTGCAACTCCAGCGTTTCACTTTCAAAATCGTCTATCGTAAGGGCAAAGACATGTTCGTGTCCGACACGCTATCCCGCGCCCCGCTAACGTCCACCGATCGCCACCCCTATGAAATGTCCAACCTGATGGTGCTCAATGTGAATATTGTCCCTTCACAGCAGATGCAGTCCCTGGTCCAGCACACTGCCGCCGATCCTGCCATGCAACAGCTTGCTGCCGTCATCCAGCAGGGCTGGCCCGACCGTCCTTCCACTTTGCCGGCTGGTGCCGTGCCCCTACTTCCTGGTCTGTAATGAGCTACTACTACACGACGGCGTGGTTGTGAAAGGACACAAGGTGGTAGTGCCTGCTGCGCTGCACGACCACTATTTTCAAGCCGCCCACCGCGGTCATCCTGGGGCTGAAGCCACCTTGTCTCACGCCCAGAGCCAGTTCTACTGGCCTGGTATGGCTGAATACATCCAGGAGAGGGTCTCCTCGTGTTCCACCTGCAACAGTCTCGCCCCCCCCCCCCCCCCCCCACCAGCAACGACATCCGCGTCTGCAACAGCCAGCCCCCGAACTGCCCTGGATGGCGGTTGCCATTGACATTTTCGAGTGGCGAGACAAACACTTCCTGGACCTTCTCGACTCTTACTCCAACTGGTTTGAGGTTGACCAGCTGCATTCCCTCACCACTTCGGCCGTTGTCGAAAAGATGCGCCGCCACTTCTCTACCTTCGGCACCCCGGCCAGCCTGCAGTCGGACAACGGCAGCCAGTTCTCCAGCTCCGAGTTTCGGGATTTCGGGGCCAGCTGGAACTTCCGACATTTCACCAGCAGCCCTGAGTACCCGCAAAGCAACGGTCTGGCCGAGCGCGCCGTCCGCAGTGCAAAGAACTTGCTGGAACAGTGTCGTCTGTCTCACTCCGATTTTTATCTTGCCCCCCTTAACCTTCGCAACATCTCCAGCGACCCTGCAATGGGACCCCTTGCTCAGCGGCTCATGTCTCGCACCACCAGACCACCGATCCCGGTGGCCCAGCGTTCCCTCATTCCCTCCGTCCTCAAGCCCGCTGCTGTCCAGGAACGCATTGCCCTCAAGCACGATGTCCAGAAGCGCTCCCATGATAAACCCTGTCACCCCCTTCCGCGCCTCTTCCCCGGTCAGGTCGTCTGCATGTAGTCCCCCTCCGGTTACCCCAGGCTAGCCACCATCATCGGCTCTGCTGGTTTGCCTCGGTCCTATCTTGTCGACCATGCGGGAACCGTCTACCGCCAATTCCGCCAACATTTGCGGCTCGTCAACGAGCCTCCACCACCGCCCGCAGATCCTTTTGCTCCCCCGCTGCAGTCTCGGCCCCCGGCCGCTGCTCCGCCCGCCCGCCGCTCCTCGCATGCCTCGGTCTCTGCCCTCTCAACTCTATCAATCCGTTCCACCCCCGGCTCTTCCTCCCTCGCCAGCCCGAGCACTGCCGGCTGCTGTGGCCGCATCCCCTCCTTCATCTCCGTCTACTCCATCCCCTCCCAGCTCCCCCGTTCCGGCTCGGCCGTCTGCACCTGTTCCACTTCTTCCTGCAGGGAGGGAACATGGCGGGATGCGAACCCGGTCGGGACGTGTCGTCAAGCCGCCTGTCCGCTATGGGGACTTTGCTTCACCGTTTATAGCGCATGAGACGTGGTCGCCCTGTCACTATCCTGTTTGTCTTTCGTTTCTAAGGGGAAGGATGTAGATGACATGTGCATGTACCTTTAATTTAGTGACCTCACCAGTACTAACCACTCCCCATATCACAAGTATAATTACAAACCTCCCCACCCACTGTCCTCTCTCTAGTCAGCGTGACAGACCACGTACAGCTAGTGCTCTCTGTAATGTAACAGTATGAATAAAAGAAGTAAAGCTACAGTGTGTTGAAACCACTTCTTTACAGTGAGGGGGTAGGGTGAGTGGGGCGGGTGAGGGGGGTGAGGGGGTGAGAGGGGTGCGAGGGGGTGAGGGGATGAGGGGGTTAGTTGAGTGGGAGGGATAGTTGAAAGCGTGTGGGGGTTAGTGGGAGCGGTTGTGAGGGGGAGTTGAGGGGGGTTGGGAGGTGGGGTGAGGGGGGTGAGTGAGAGGTGAGGGAGTGTGGTTCAGGGGGGTTGTGGGAATGAGTGGGGTTGGTTTACGCTGGAATTTAGAAGATTGAGGGGGGATCTTATAGAAACTTACAAAGTTCTTAAGGGGTTGGACAGGCTGGATGCAGGAAGATTGTTCCCATATAACCATATAACCATATAACAATTACAGCACGGAAACAGGCCATCTCGCCCCTTCTAGTCGAGCCGAACACATATTCTCCCCTAGTCCCATATACCTGCGCTCAGGCCATAACCTTCCATTCCCTTCCCGTCCATATAACTGTCCAATTTATTTTTAAATGATACAAACGAACCTGCCTCCACCACCTTCAATGGAAGCTCATTCCACACAGCCACCACTCTCTGAGTAAAGAAGTTCCCCCTCATGTTACCCCTAAACTTCAGTCCCTTAGTTCTCATGTCATGCCCCCTTGTTTGAATCTTCCCTACTCTCAGTGGGAAAAGCTTTTCCACGTCAACTCTGTCTATCCTTCTCATAATTTAAAAAAAACCTCTATCAGGTTCCCTCTTAACCTTCTGCGCTCCAAAGAATAAAGCCCTAACTTGTTCAACCTTTCCCGATGTTAGAGAGTGGTGACTCTGTGGAACTCTCTGCCATAGAAGGTAGTTGAGGCCAGTTCATTGGCTATATTTAAGAGGGAGTTAGATGTGGCCCTTGCGGCTAAAGGAATCAGGGGGTATGGAGAGAAGAATACTGGATACTGATACAGGATACCGAGTTGGATGATCAGCCATGATCATATTGAATGGCGGTGCAGGCTCGAAGGGCCGAATGTCCTACTCCTGCACCTGTTTTCTATGTCTCTATGGTTGTGGGAGCGGTAGTTGAGTGGTTGATGGGGGGTGGAGGTTGAGGAGGTGAGTGGGGCGGTTGGATGTTGGTAGAGGGGGAGAAGTGGTGTTAGTGGGGGTGGGGATGAGGGGGTGAGGGGGCGGGTGAGAGGGGTGGGGTGGCGGTCGGCGAGCCTGTGAAACGCGAGAGGAACAGGTTTGTACGGGACCCCGCGCTGCCGTCCCCCCCCCCCCCCCCACCCCCCCAGGTCCCCGATGTAGAGATGGATTATATACTTGCTGTTGTTGGTCGCCACACTCTCCCCGCCCACCGTCCAGTTATACTTGGGATCGGTCCCAGCTTCAACCCCGCACGTCAGGGTCGCGTTCGATCGCCCCTCATCGCCTTCCAGCTTCGTTTCAATGGAGGGGTTCGAAACGGGATATGTGTACAATACATGAGAGTCACAGGTGGACACAAGATGCTTGAGTAACTCAGCGGGTGAGGCAGCATCTCTGGAGGGAAGGAATGGGTCAACGCTGGGCCAACGGGAAATCAGCATTTCAACTCCCCCTCCCATTCACAATCTGACCTCTCTGTCCTGGGCCTCCTCCATGGCCAGAGTGAGGCCCAGCGCAAATTGGAGGAGCAGCACCTCATATTTCGCTTGGGTAGTTTACACCCCAGTGCTATAGAAACATAGAAACATAGACAATAGGTGCAGGAGTAGAGGCTGCACCATTCGCCATTCAATATGATCATGGCTGATCATCCAACTCAGTATCCTGTACCTGCCTTCTATCCATACCCTCTGATCCCTTTAGCCACAATGGCCACAACGAACTCCCTTTTAAATATAGCCAATGCATTGTGGCCTCAACTACCTTTTGTGGCAGAGAAAAAAATATTTTTCTCATCTCGGTCCAAAAGGATTACCCCTTTATCCTTAAACTGTAACCACTTGTCCTGTACTTCCCCAACATCAGGAATAATCTTCCTGCATCTAGCCTGAACAACCGCTTAAGAATTTTGTTAGTCTCTATAAGGTCCCCCCTCAATCTCATAAATTCTAACGTGTACAAGCCGAGTCTACCCAGTCTTTCTTCATATGAAAGTCCACCCATCCGAGGAATCAGTCTGGTGAACCTTGTCTGCACCCCTCTATCGCAAGAATGTCTTTCCGCAGATTAGGAGACCAAAACTGTACGCAATACTCCAGGTGTGGTCTCACCAAGACCATGTACAACTGCAGTAGAACCTCCCTGTTCCTATACTGAAATCCTTTTGCTATGAATGCTAACATACCATTCGCTTTCTGCATTGCCTGCTGCACCTGCATGCCTACTTTCAATGACTGGTGTACCATGACACCAAGGTCTCGTTGCATCACCCCTTTTCCTAATCGGCCACCATTCAGATAAAAGTCTACTTCTTGTTTTTGCCACCAAAGTGGATAACGTCGCATTTATCCACATTATACTGCATCTGCCATGCATTTTCCCACTCACCCAGCGTATCCAAGTCAACTTGCTGCCTCCTAGCATCCTCCTCACAGCTAACATGCCCCCCAGCTTCGTGTCATCCGCAAACTATGAACATTGACTTCTCTAACTTCAGATCGCCCTTGCTTCCCCCCTCTCTCAATCCCCTTCCCCATTTTCCCTCCAGTCTTACTGTCCCCGACTACATTCTATCATGGCCCACCCCGTCCTCCCCTGATATCAGTCTGAAGAAGGGTCTCAACCGAAATGTCGCCCATTCCTTCTCCCCAGAGATGCTGCCTGCCCCGCTGAGTCACTCCAGCACTTTGTGTCTACCTTCGATTCTACCAGCATCTGCAGTTCTTTCTTACTCAAATGTGAGTCACAGCTGGTTTGCAAACAATGAGAGGGGAGGGATGGGTGTATCGGAGGACGGACTTGTTGAGTGATTGACTTATTGGCACGTGTACTTGTTCCATGGACTTTATTTTTGCATGTATGCAAGTGACGATGCCGACAAAAACACAACATTATTTATTAAATTTATTCTGGAGCATGGTGTACAATTCTGGTCGCCCAATTATAGGAAAGATGTCAAAAAATAGAGAGAGTAGAGAGGAGATTTACTAGAATGTTGCCTGGGTTTCAGCAACTAAGTTACAGGGAAAGGTTGAACAAGTTAGGTCTTTATTCTTTGGAGCGCAGAAGGTTAAGGGGGACTTGATAGGGGTCTTTAAAATGATGAGAGGGATAGACAGAGTTGACGTGGATAAGCTTTTCCCACTGAGAGTAGGGAAGATTCAAACAAGGGGACATGATTTGAGAATTAAGGCACAGATGTTTAGGGGTAACATGAGGGGGAACTTCTTTACTCAGAGAGTGGTAACTGTGTGGAATGAGCTTCCAGTGAAGGTGGTGGAGGCAGGTTCGATTTCATCATTTAAAAATACATTGGATAGTTATATGGACGGGAAGGGAATGGAGGGTTATGGTGTGAGTGCAGGTAGATGTGACTAGGGGAGAATACGTGTTCGGCACGGACTAGAAGGGACGAGATTGCATGTTTCCGTGCTGGAATTGTTAAATGGTTAAATGGTTATATGGTTATTATAATCCCTCTACCTTCTTCCCCCTCACCCCCACCCCCACCCCTATCCACTCCCCCACCACCGCCCACCCTCACACTCAACCCCACCCACACCCACCCTCACACCACCACCACCCCATCCCACTCTCACCCCCTGATCCCTTTAGCCACAAGGGCCACATCTAACTCCCTCTTAAATATAGCAAATGAACTGTGGCCTCAAGTACCTTCGGAGGACGATAATCCCAGAGATTCACCACCCTCTGTGTGGAAAAAAATGCTTTTCTCATCTCGGTAACAATATACAGTGTGGAAAACGGCCCTTCGGCCCAACTAGTCCACACCAGCCATCATGCCCCATCTACGCTAGTCCCACCCCGACCAACATGCCCCATCTACACTAGTCCCACCCCGACCAACATGCCCCATCTACACTAGACCCACCCCGACCAACATGCCCCATCTACACCAGTCCCACCCCGACCAACATGCCCCATCTACACTAGTCCCACCCCGACCAACATGCCCCATCTACACTAGTCCCACCCCGACCAACATGCCCCATCTACAGTAGTCCCACCCCGACCAACATGCCCCATCTACACTAGTCCCACCCAGACCAACATGCCCCATCTACACCAGTCCCACCCCGACCAACATGCCCCATCTACACTAGTCCCACCCCGACCAACATGCCCCATCTACACCAGTCCCACCCCGACCAACATGCCCCATCTACACTAGTCCCACCCCGACCAACATGGCACATCTCAGATTCAGATTCAGATTCAGATTCAATTTTAATTGTCATTGTCAGTGTACAGTACAGAGACAACGAAATGCATTTAGCATCTCCCTTGAAGAGCGACATAGCAAACGATTTGAATAAAAAATAAATAATAAGTGTCCGGGGGGGGGGGGGGGTGATTGGCAGTCACCGAGGTACGTTGTTTAGTAGAGTGACAGCCGCCGGAAAGAAGCTGTTCCTCGACCTCCTGGTTCGGCAACGGAGAGACCTGTAGCGCCTCCCGGATGGTAGGAGGGTAAACAGTCCATGGTTGGGGTGAGAGCAGTCCTTGGCGATGCTGAGCGCCCTCCGCAGACAGCGCTTGCTTTGGACAGACTCAATGGAGGGGAGCGTGGAACCGGTGATGCGTTGGGCAATTTTCACCACCCTCTGCAGTGCCTTCCGGTCGGAGACAGAGCAGTTGCCATACCATACTGTGATGCAGTTGGTAAGGATGCTCTCGATGGTGCAGCGGTAGAAGTTCACCAGGATCTGAGGAGACAGATGGACCTTCTTCAGTCTCCTCAGGAAGAAGAGACGCTGATGAGCCTTCTTGATCAGAGTAGAGGTATTGTGGGTCCAAGAGAGGTCATCGGAGATGTTGACTCCCAGGAACCTGAAGCTAGAAACACGTTCCACCTCCGTCCCGTTAATGTGGATGGGGGTGTGCGTGCCACCTCTGGACTTCCTGAAGTCTACAATGAGCTCCTTGGTCTTCTTGGAGTTAAGGGCCAGGTTGTTGTCAGCGCACCATGCTGCTAAGTGCTGGACCTCCTCCCTGTAGGCCAGCTCATCGTTGTTGCTGATGAGGCCAATCACCGTTGTATCATCTGCATACTTGATGATGGTGTTAGTACCATGTACAGGTGTGCAGTCATAGGTGAAGAGGGAGTAGAGGAGGGGGCTCAGCACACATCCTAGGATCCCGGGATCCCGTGTCCAGACAGCCACCCATTCACCACTGCCCATGGATCTGTGTAAATCCATACCGGTCCCGCCGCGTGTTTAAGCGGCAGGGTGACGGGCACCAACTCAGCCAGCTGACTAGACCCCCCCCCCTATGCAACAAACCCCTGAGGGTCCCGCGCTCCCACCCGAGTCCCCTTGTTTTTATTATTTTTATTTATAACCCAAAATAATTTAATCCATTATTTAAAATAATATTTACAGTACATTATAAAACGAAACAAAACCCACCACCATAACACAGTCAAACAAATATCCGTAATACACTCCTATACAACTATATTACAAACCCCATCGAGGATGATTTCCACCCCACGCGGTGCCCAGCGGTCCCGGAAATCCCCCCGGGAGCCCGTGGACAGCGCGCGGTGCATCTCAAGTACCAACCGGGCGCGGACGTAACCCCGGAAAAGTGGCAAGCAACCGGCTATGGCAGAGCCCTCTTCCGCCTGGCGCCGTGACTTGCGGATGGCCAGCTGGACCAATGCTCAGACCAACCCAACCTGGACAGAGTGCGTGGCCAGCACGTGCCGCCTGGGAGGATGCCCCTGAGTACAGGTATCTCTGCAGGGTCCTGAGGCGGAGAGCCGCCAACCCGGTGCAGATGTAGACCAGCGACTGACCGCCCTCCTTGCTCGGGAGACTCAGGACCGCTGCACAGACCCAGCGCAGCAGAGGGTCCAGGCGGGCTGGGGGTCCAGACTGTCCGGCGGGACGCGGTTACAGCACAGACTGGCCGTCGGGGCGGGGCCAAGGTGGAGACGGTTCCGGTCGGTGTAGATCTGGCCAGGGTGGGTGCGGGCGACGTGTGGTCCCGGCGGTCAGTCTGGGCTGCGACACGTCCCTGCCGGCCAGACCGGCGTCAGTCACCGCACCGGAGATCAGACTGTGCTCCCAGCCGGCCCCACGGTCAGTCTGTGCTCGGGCCCGGGACCCGCCGCCGCCGCTGGCAGCTCCGGTTGTTTGGCGAGATTTATCCCGAAAATGCCGACTGCGCTACATGACTGGTCGGCCACACAACACTTGCGGTGAACAGCGGGAAATTGGGATCACGTGAAATGGCGGGGGAAAGGCCCTTCGGCCCAACTTGCCCACACCGACCAACATGCCGGGATTATCCCGCGATAAACCGGCAACGGAGAATTTCCCGGGAAAAGCCGGTGTTGGGATCATGTCCCACCTGCCTGCCTTTGGCCCTCATCCCTCTAAACCCGACATATCCATGGACCTGTATAATTGTTTCATAAATGTTGGGAGAGTCCCTGCCTCAAATACCTCCTCTCTAGACTCGATGCGTCTACCCGATCTATTCCCCGCGATCACCTCCATGGACGTTACAACTTCCCGGCGGGTCACCGTGAGGTTGTGTGACTGACAATGACTCCGCTACTGCAGTTCCCGGCCCGTTCCCGGGATTAACGGGCGCCGGGTCTGCTCCCGTGTCCATCAGGCCGTGTGGAACATGAGAATATATCCGGTCCTGTAGAACCGGGAGTGATCCCGCTGCACAGACACCGACGGTCAGCCTCGGCTTCCACCGCTCCCCGCCCGCCCGCCCGACCCCGCGCCCACCCACGGTTGGACGGCTCACAGACCCCGTCCCGTCGGTCGGTCTGGGGGTAGTTTGCCGCGATTCCCCGCCGCTCTCCAAACCATTTCACCAACGTCAACAATGTCCCGGCGGCTCAGTCCACTTTATGCGCCGGACAATCTATAGGGTCCGGGCGCCGGGAGGTTTCCCGGGGTGAACGTGCGCCGGGAGCGTCAATGATCACAGACGTTGATGTGGAAACGCCAACACTGTCTATATTCACTAACACCGTCGTGTGTATAATCCGGGGCACACGGGGCAGCTCAGTGTCACCCACACGGCTGGAGGTCCGTTAACGGAGCACAGACAGCGGGAGCCGGGGGGGGGGGGGGGTCTGTGTTCCGTGTAGGTGCCGGGCGGACGGGTGTCCGTTTGTCGGGTGGTGGTGAAGCACCAAACCCCCCTGCCCAACCCCCACCTCCACACCCCAACCCCAACCCCAGCCCCCAACCCCAACCCCAACCCCAACCCCATCCCCCACCCCCACCCCCATCCCCCACCCCCACCCCATCCCCCAACCCCACCCCCAACCCCCAACCCCCACCCCCATCCCCCTCCCCAACCCACCCCGAAACCCCCACCCCCAATAACTATCCAATTTATTTTTAAATGATACCAACGAACCTGCCTCCACCACCTTCACTTGAAGCTCATTCCACACCGCTACCACTCTCTGAGTAAAGAAGTTCCCCCTCATGTTACCCCTAAACTTCTGTCCGTTAATTCTCAAGTCATGTCCTCCTGTTTGAATCTTCCCTTCTCTCAGTGGGAAAAGCTTTTCCACGTCAACTCTGTCTATCCCTCTCATCATTTTAAAGACCTCTATCAAGTCCCCCCTTAACCTTCTGCGCTCCAAAGAATAAAGACCTAACTTGTTCAACCTTTCTCTGTAACTTAGTTGTTGAAACCCAGGCAACATTCTAGTAAATCTCCTCTGTACTCTCTCTATTTTGTTGACATCATTCCTATAATTAGGCGACCAAAATGGTACATAATACTCCAGAATTGGCCTCACCAATGCCTTGTACAATTTTAACATTACATCCCAACTTCTATACTCAATGCTCTGATTTATAAAGGCCAGCACACCAAAAGCTTTCTTTACCACCCTATCTACACGAGATTCCACCTTCTGGGAACTGTGCACAGTTATTCCCAGATCCCTCTGTTCAACTGCAATCTTCAATTCCCTACCATTTACGATGTACGTCCTATTTTGATTTGTCCTGCCAAGATGTAGCACCTCACACTTATCAGCATTAAACACCATCTGCCATCTTTCAGCCCACTCTTCCAACTGGCATAAATCTCTCTGTAGACTTTGAACATCTACTTCATTATCCACAACCCCACCTATCTTAGTATCATCTGCATACTTACTAATCCAATTTACCACACCATCATCCAGATCATTGATGTACATGATAAACAACAGTGGACCCAACACAGATCCCTCAGGCACCCCACTAGTCACTGACCTCCAACCTGACAAACATCCATCCACCATTACTCTCTGGCATCTCCCATTCAGCCACTGTTGAATCCCTCTTGCTACTCCACCATTAATACCCAACCATTGAACCTTCTTTACCAACCTTCCATGAGGAACCTTGTCAAAGGCCTTACTGAAGTCCATATACACAACATCCACTGCTTTACCCTCATCAAATTCCTGAGTAACCTCTTCAAAAAATTCAAGAAGATTAATCAAACATGACCTTCCAGTTATGGAGGTGGGTGAGGGGAGTGAGGGGGTAGGGGGGGTAGGGGGGGTTGTGGAGGAGAGAGAGGGGTGGGGGTGTTGTGGAGGGGAGAGAGTGGTGGGTGTGAGGGGTGGTGGTGTGTTATGGAGTGGGGTGTGAGGGGTGGGGTGTGTTATGGAGGGGGTGAGGGTGGGATGTGTTGTGGAGTGGGGAGTGAGGAGTGGGGGTGTATTATGTAGTGGGGTGTGAGGGGTGGGGGTGTGTTGTGGAGTGGGGTGTGAGGGGCGGGGGTGTGTTGTGGAGTGGGGAGTGAGGGGTGGGGGTGTGTTATGGAGTGGGGAGTGAGGGGTGGGGGTGTGTTGTGGAGTGGGGAGTGAGGGGTGGGGGTATGTTATGGAGTGGGGAGTGAGTCAGGGTGTGTGTGTCAGGGCCTGTGTGGCAAGGCCTGTGTGGTTGGGCCTGTGTGTCAGGGTGTGTGTGTCAGGGTGTGTGTGTCAGGTGCTATGTGTCAGGGCCTGTGTGTCAGGGCCTGTGTGTCTGGGCCTGTGTGTCAGGGTGTGTGTGTGTCAGGGCCTGTGTGTCAGGGTGTGTGTGTTTCAGGGCCTGTGTGTCAGGGCCTGTGTGTCAGGGTGTGTGCGCCAGGGTGTGTGTGTCAGGGCCTGTGTGTCAGGGCCTGTGTGTCAGGGCCTATGTGCCAGGGTGTGTGTCAGGGCCTGTGTGTCAGGGTGTGTGTGTCAGGGCATGTGTGTCATGGCCTTTCTGTCAGGGTGTGTGTGTCAGGGTGTGTGCGCCAGTTTGTGTGTCAGGGTGTGTGTGTCAGGGTGTGTGTTTCTGGGCCTGTGTGTCAGGGTGTGTGTGTCAGGGTGTGTGTGTCAGGGTGTGTGTCAAGGTGTGTGTGTCAGGGTGTGTGTGTCAGGGCCTGTGTGTCAGGGCCTGTGTGTCTGGACCTGTGTGTCAGGGTGTGTGTGTGTCAGGGTCTATGTGTCAGGGTCTATGTGTCAGGTCTGTGTCTCAGGGTTTGTGTCGCAGGGCCCGTGTCTCAGGTATGTGTCTCAGGGTCTGTGTCCCAGGGCCTGTGTCTCAGGCTTGTGTCTCAGGGCCTGTGTCTCACGGTTTGTGTCACATAGTTCTGGCTGGGACTGTCCAAACGTTTATGAAACATTTGGACAGGTACATGGATACGAGTAATTTGAAGGGATTTGGACCATACACAGCCGCGTGGGAGTAAAGTAGCTAGGGCATGTTAGCCGGTGTGGGTAAGATGGTCTAAAAGGCCTTTTTACACACTGTATCACTCTATGACTTTATGATAAGGAACGGCAGACGTGGTGATGGTTGCCGGTGGTGGCGACATCTTCGTGGTAGCGGTCTCGGAATGAGACTAGATCAATGTTATTCCTCAGTCTTGTCCAATCTCTACACACTAGGGAAACTTTCAGACATCAATATCCTACAAAATTCACAAATCTGTCGAATGTGCAACGAACCCGGGATACAAACTGCATTCAGACAGCACTCCTTGTCAGTTTCCAACACGGGCATCTGGCGCAACATAAGCCAACAACTCTACCACCGTGCCATCAAATGTCGCCTTGATCTTGGTGGGAGTGAAATTTATTCATTCAGAACATATTGTATGTCAGGAAGTTACTGTGTCTGAGAAGGGTCCTGACCCGAAACGTTATCTATTTATAGATAGTCACAACATGCTGCATTAACCCAGCTGATCAACAACACCTCTGGAAAACATGGATGGGCTACTTTTAGGGGCAAAACCTAAACAAGCGGTTTTCATAACAATAGGATTGCAGTATAGAAGTAAAAAGGTTCTTCTGCAGTTGTACAGGGCTCTGGTGAGACCACATCTGGAGTATTGTGCACAGTTTTGGTCTCCTAATTTGAGGAAGGACATCCTTGTTATTGAGGCAGTGCAGCATAGGTTCACCAGATTGATCACTGGGATGGGTGGACCGTCATATGAGGAAAGATTGAAAAGACTAGGCTTGTATTCACTGGAGTTTAGAAGGATGAGAGGGATCTTATAGAAACATATACAATTATAAAAGGACTGGACAAGCTAGATGCAGGAAAAATGTTCCCAATTTTGGGCGAGTCCAGAACCAGGGGTCACAGTCTTAGAATAAAGGGGAGATAATTTAAGACTGAGGTGAGAAAACACGTTTTCACCCAGAGAGTTGTGAATTGATGGAATTCCCTGCCACAGAGGGCAGTGGAGGCCAAATCACTGGATGGATTTAAGAAAGAGTTAGATAAAGCTCCAGAGGCTGGTGGAGTCAAGGGCTATGGGGAGAAGGCAGGCACGGGTTATTGATAGGGGCCGATCAGCCATGATCACAATGAATGGTGGTGCTGGCTCGAAGGGCCGAATGGCCTCCTCCTGCACCTAATTTCTATGTTTCCATGTTTCTATGTAAAACCATTATTTATTTTGATATCACTTACATATTTTTTCGATGGATGCTGCCCGACCCGGTGAATCTCTTCAACATTTTGTGTCAAACTTCGGTATATACCGTCTGCTGTAATTTATTGCTATTCGTCAGCTATCGATGTTCTCCAGAGACGCTGCCTGACCCACAGAGGTACGCCAGCATATTATGAATTCTTTAACTAAACGAACATCTGCAGGTACTTGTGTTAAAGTACAGTAAATTATACTTAGTTGCAGATTCTAGCAAGATATCTATCCTGATAATTGCTATGTTGCGTTACGTGTTGTAGTTGGCAGGCAATGCTGTATTTGTGTAATGACAGCCTTGTCTGCCTGGAGATGATGCACCTGCGAACTCATCCTGACCATCCTGTCCACTGATGCTGTGTGGATTTCGCATGTTCTTCCTACCACCGCGGGGATTTATCCCGTGGGCACCAGATCCCCTCCACATCCCAACGACGCTATTAGTTGAGGGAGTAACTTACCTCTATGATCCGGCCCTGATGACTGGGATCAGCAGTCATTTGAGTGCAACTCGAAACGATACATTGAATGTGTAGGAATGAACTGCATATGCTGGATTAAACAGAAGATAGACACAAAAAACTGCAGTAACTCAGCGGGACAGGCAGACTCTCCGGAGTGATGCAATGGATGACTTTTCTGGTTGAGACCTTTCTTCAGACAGAGTCACGACCCGAAACGTCACCCATTCCTGCTCCCCTGCGATGTCGCCTGTCGCAATGAGTTACGCCAGCTTTTTGTCTCTTTCTGCGGCTACATTGAATCGGTGTGCAGAGGTTCAATTGACTGAAGGGGTTATCCTGATGGTCGGCATTGACTGCATTGTAGGAACGATCGTTCGAAGAGTAAGATGAAATAACACCGTGTGGAAGAAGACGTAATTTCTAAAGGAATATCAGATTCATCGTGACATTTAAGTCATTCGCAAAATAAAACGAATGGGCCCTTCATCACTTGTTTTTAATTCCTCCCTGAATTTGTTCTGGGACAACCCATAAATAGAGTGTTGGTGCATTCGCCCAGAGCTCTCAGCATATATCCAGACAGTTCTGCAATGGTCAATGGGTCGTTGTAATCTGCCGTAAAAATGAACCTCTAGGAAATTTACACTCATGAAACACACGAAGGTCACCATCCACAGTGGTACGAAGTTACCGGATATGGCCAGCAACAGAATGGTGAACTTTGGTTCTCCACCTCTTGATCCGCGCCGCTCTCGGCATTTTTCTCCCGTCGGGACAGCTCCTTATTCTATTAGCGTGTATAATATGTTTGTTTGCCAGCGCGTTGAGGAGAATAATCAGCAAATAATTGTGCAATTATTCAGTGCAATTATTTGCTCGTAAATTCTGATTACACGTAGTGACCAATCGATCGAGCGTAAAAGTCACTGTTAGCCAGACAGAGCAATCAATAGGAATACAATTAAGGAAAATACGCAACCTACCTCCACGATCAAGGAGATGATGGGGGCTGAGACAGGAGGATTTATGAGGTGTAGTGTAAAAGCCCTGTCCCACTTGGGCGTCATTTGCGCGTCACGGGAAGATTTTGTACACCCCAAAATCCTGTGGAGCCGCGCGTGACCGCGAGTCACTGCCTACGTCACCACGCACCATGCGCGTGTAATGCGCACCATGTAACATTTTAACATTACATCCCAACTTCTATATTCAATGCTCTGATTTATAAAGGCCAGTTCCTTATTAGTACGTTAGCTTTCGATGTTCCCCAGTTACGCTGCCTGACCAGCAAATGGTGCTACAGCATATTGTGCATTCTCTACGTAAACGGATATCTGCAGGCACTTGGGTCAAAGTACAGTAACTTATCTGTTACTGAACACATCCGTTTTCTATCCAATTATAACGATATCTCGCCTGATAATTGCTATGCTGGGTCACGTATTGGGGTTAACAGACAATGCCATACTTCTGTAATGGCAGCCATATTTTCCTGTAGATGATGCACCTGCAGATTCTTCCTCCTATCCTGTCCTCTAATGTAGCGTGGATTCCACATGGTGTCCCTGCCGCCGCTGGGATTGCTGTGATAATCTCCAGTTCCCTTTCTCGTCCCAACGACGGAATTGGTTGACACAGTACACTGTCTCCATCATCCCGTTGTTGAGCCCGTCTCTATGATCATTGGAGTGCAATTCATAGGGATGCATTGAAAGGGGTGCCTGGGGAAAATTGACTGAAGGGGTTACCCTGTCGTTCTGCATTGGCTGGATGGTCCGAACGGCCTCTCGGACAGTAAGATGCAATAACACAATGTAACAGAAGTAAAGATAATTACTAAAGGAGTTTCCAGTTTTACCCGTGACATTAAAGACACTTTATTGAATTGGAAAATAAAACAAATGGGCTGTTAATCACATATTTCAATTCCTCCCTGAATTTTTTCTGGGACACCCCATAAATAAAGGTGTTGGTGCAAGCACTGAGGGCTCTCAGCATGTATCCGGACAGTTGCGCAATTGTGAATGGGTCGTTGTAATCTGACCTGAAAAGATGAACGTCTAGGAAGTTTACAATCATGAAACACACGAAGGTCACCATCCACAGTAACCATATAACCATATAACCATATAACAATTACAGCACGGAAACAGGCCATCTCGACCCTTCTAGTCCGTGCCGAACACATAATCTCCCCTAGTCCCATATACCTGCGCTCAGACCATAACCCTCCATTCCCTTCCCATCCATATAACTATCCAATTTATTTTTAAATGACAAAAACGAACCTGCCTCCACCACCTTCACTGGAAGCTCATTCCACACAGCCACCACTCTCTGAGTAAAGAAGTTCCCCCTCATGTTACCCCTAAACTTCAGTCCCTTAATTCTCATGTCATGTCCCCTTGTTTGAATCTTCCATACTCTCAGTGGGAAAAGCTTTTCCACGTCAACTCTGTCTATCCCTCTCATCATTTTAAAAACCTCTATCAAGTCCCCCCTTAACCTTCTGCGCTCCAAAGAATAAAGCCCTAACTTGTTCAACCTTTCTCGGTAACTTAGTTGCTGAAACCCAGGCAACATTCTAGTAAATCTCCTCTGTACTCTCTCTATTTTGTTGACATCCTTCCTATAATTAGGCGACCAAAATTGTACACCATACTCCAGAATTGGCCTCACCAATGCCTTGTACAATTTTAACATTACATCCCAACTTCTATACTCAATGCTCTGATTTATAAAGGCCAGCACACCAAAAGCTTTCTTTACCACCCTATCTACATGAGATTCCACTTTCAGGGAACTGTGCACAGTTATTCCCAGATCCCTCTGTTCACCTACATTCTTCAATTCCCTACCATTTACCATGTACGTCCTAATTTGAATTGCCCTGCCAAGACGTAGCACCTCACACTTATCAGCATTTAACTCCATCTGCCATCTTTCAGCCCACTCTTCCAACTGGCATAAATCTCTCTGTAGACTTTGAAACTGTACTTCATTACCCGCAACCCCACATATCTTAGTATCATCTGCATACTTACTAATCCAATTTACCACACCATCATCCAGATCATTGATGTACATGACAAACAACAGTGGACCCAACACAGATCCCTGTGGCACCCCACTCGTCACTGGCCTCCAACCTGACAAACAACCATCCACCATTACTCTCTGGCATCTCCCATTCAGCCACTGTTGAATCCATCTTGCTACTCCACCATTAATACCCAACCATTGAACCTTCTTAACCAACCTTCCATGAGGAACCTTGTCAAAGGCCTTACTGAAGTCCATATACACAACATCCACTGCGTTACCCTCATCAATTTCCCGAGTAACATCTTCAAAAAATTCAAGAAGATTAGTTAAACAAGAGTAGTATGAAGTTACCGGATATGGCCAGCAATAGAATGATGGACTTCCTTCGGTTCTCCACCTCTTGATCAGCGCCGCTCTCGGCATTTTGTCCCGCCGGAGACCGCTCCGCACTCTATTGGGGTGTATAATGTGTTTGATTGTCAGGGCGTTGAGGAACATAATCAGTAAAATCGGTACAACTGGGGTTAAAATTGTATCGATCACTGAATATGCTGCCCCTATCAGTGTGGTGTAGACATCTGATGCTATCCAACAATACCAAGCCACGTTGTCAATTATATGCAGAGGTGCGAGGAAAATATACACTGGAACATTTTGAATGATACATAATATACACGTTACTGTTATCACCACAGCCGCAGTTTTCTCAGTACAATATTTAACTCATAAACTCTGATTACAAATAGTGATAAATCGATCGAAGGTGAACGTCACCGTTAACCAGACAGAGCAATCAATGGAAATACAATTAAACAAAATACGCAGCCTACAAATGTGAGATAAGTTGAGGAAAGAATATGGAAAATAGGCACCAGACAACTCCGTGAGAATTACCTCGAAGATCAGAACCATTAAATCGGCTACGGCCATGGATACGAGGTAGAGGGTGATACATTTCGAGAGACCACAGTTTCCCCGAGAGAGAATGACGATTCCCAACAGGTTAGCTGTAGAACAGAGGAAATTGAAATTACCATATTTTATTGTTCCAGGAGTACTTTAGATTGACACTTCTTCGTATGAAAGTGATTGGATTATGTATCTATATTACTAAAACTAAGATCTTGACCACTTTCTGACTTTCTCTTTCGTGATTTCTGAATGAACGCCGCAACTTACGGCCGTTATTATTGGCCACATCGCTCAGAGTCCTCCTCCGCCAGATTTGATGGGAGGATTTTTCCCATCGATGAAAAATCAGAGAGTTAGTAATGTTTTTTTTTTTTAATGTCGCTATTCTCTCTGCAGCCCCCGCTGGCGGCAGCGGGGAGGATTTATAAAACCTGGAAGTGCTGCCTCAAAAAGGCTGGCAGTATCACCAAAGACCCACACCATTCTGGCTACACACTAATGTCCCCTGCTACCAGGTAGAAGGTACAGGAGCCTGAAGACTGCAACAACCAGGTTCATGAATATCTACTTCCCCACAGCCATCAGGCTATTAAACCTTGCTCGGACAAAACTCTGATTATTAACAACCAAGTATCTGTTATTTGCAGTTCATCAGTTTATTTGTACATGTGCGAATATACTTATGTTACGGTATATGGACACACAGATCCGTTTTGTAGTAAATGCCTACTATGTTCTGTGTGCTGAAGCAAAGCAAGAATTGCATTGTCCTATCAGGGACACTTGACAATACACTCACTTGAACTTCAACTTGAACTTGTCGTGGCTCACTCAGTCTCTGCGAGATGGAGGACGCGAGAGGGTCTCCGAGCTGCGAAAAACACTACACGCTCGTCTACTCAACGGTGAGTCCCTTCGATGTGGTTGTAAAACGTTTGCCAAATTGTTTGTCTTGTCTTTTAAAATGGCTGCAACTCTTTTCAAATGGATAAAGCGTGAATAAACGTTTTATTACATCAGGACTGTGTTTAATTGCAAATTTGGCGCACATTCCGTGACTGTGTGTGTGTGGGTGTGTGTGAGAGTATGTGTGATTCTGTGTGTGTGAGTGTGTGTGTGAGTCTGTGTGTGAGTGTGTGAGTGTGTGTCTGGGTGTGTG
Source organism: Leucoraja ocellata (assembly GCA_036785375.1). Lineage (NCBI taxonomy): Eukaryota > Metazoa > Chordata > Chondrichthyes > Rajiformes > Rajidae > Leucoraja > Leucoraja ocellata. Next base: position 68,094 of record JAWMAR010003246.1, on the reverse strand, counting down.
TGACTGAGTATTTGTGTGAATGTGTGTGTGTGTGTGAGTCAGTGTGAGTCTGTGTGTGAGTGAGTGAGTCTGTGTGAGTGAGTCTGTGTGAGTCTGTGTGTGTGAGAGAGAGAGAGAGAGAGAGTGAGAGAGAGAGAGTCACACAGAGAGTGGTGAATCTCTGGAACTCTCTGCCACAGAGGGTAGTTGAGGCCAGTCCATTGGCTATATTTAAGAGGGAGTTAGATGTGGCCCTTGTGGCTAAGGGGATCAGGGGGTATGGAGAGAAGGCAGGTACGGGATACTGAGTTGGATGATCAGCCATGATCATATTGAATGGCGGTGCAGGCTCGAAGGGCCGAATGGCCTACTCCTGCACCTAATTTCTATGTTTCTATGTCTATGTTTCTAGTATGTGAGTGTGTAAGTAAGTGAGCATGTGTGTGTCTGTGTGTGTCCGTGTGTGTGTGTGTGAGTCCGCGTGTGTGTGTGTGTGTGTGTGTGTGTGTGTGTGTGTGTGTGTGTGTGTGTGTGTGTGTGTGTGTGTGTGTGTGTGTGTGTGTGTGTGTGTGTGTGTGTGTGTGTGTGTGAGAGTGTGTGAGAGACATCTATCCTACTTCAGAATTCCAAATGTGAAGAGAAATGAAGATAAAGAGAAGCGAGAGCTGAAGGGACAATAACAGCTAAAGTGCTTGGCGAACAATGGCCACGCAGATATCGAGTGAAAATATTGTGAATTATCGTCTTTGCTCACTGCATTTCATCAACAGTAAGGCATTATTTGTATTTTTCTTAATTCCTTTGGTATCTAAAAAGTTTCAGAATTGATAAATCTGTCTGTACAATTTAAAAATCGCCCATGATACTGAAGTGTTTTTTTCACATGCAAAAAGTAAACGCCCTGACTTACTAAGTGTTTTTCCCCACTTCCCCACAAAAAGCTTTTCCCACTGAGAGTAGGGAAGATTCAAACAAGGGGACATGACTTGAGAATTAAGGGACTGAAGTTTAGGGGTAACATGAGGGGGAACTTCTTTACTCAGAGAGTGGTAGCTGTGTGGAATGAGCTTCCAGTGAAGGTGGTGGAGGCAGGTTCGTTTTTATCATTTAAAAATAAACTGGATAGTTATATGGACGGGAAGGGAATGGAGGTCTGAGCGCAGGTATATGGGTTCGGCACGGACTAGAAGGGTCGAGATGGCCTGTTTCCGTGCTGTAATTGTTATATGGTTAAGTGTTCAAGAAGGAACTGCAGATGCTGGAAGATCGAAGGTACACAAAATTGCTGGAGAAACTCAGCGGGTGCAGCAGCATCTATGGAGCGAAGAAAATAGGCGACGTTTCGGGCCGAAACCCTTCTTCAGACTGATGGGGGGTGGGGGAGGGGGGGCAGAAGGAAGAAAAAAGGAGAGGAGGAGGAGCCCGAGGGCGGGGGGATGGGAGGAGTCAGCTCGAGGGTTAAAGAAGGGGAGGAGACAGCAAGGGCTAGCAAAATTGGGAGAATTCAACATTCATGCCATCAGGATGCAAGCTGCCCAGGCGGAATATGAGGTGCTGTTCTTCCAATTTCCGGTGTTGCTCACTCTAGCAATGGAGGAGACCCAGGACAGAGAGGTCGGATTGGGAATGGGAGGGGGAGTTGAAGTGCTGTGCTGAGCCACTGGGAGTTCAGGTTGGTTATTGCGGACTGAGCGGAAGTGTTCGGCGAACGATACCTCAACCTCCGCTTAGTCTCCCCGATGTCAATCAGCTGGCATCAAGAGCAGCGGATGCAGTAGATGAGGTTGGAGGAGATACAGGTGAACCTTTGTCGCACCTGGAACGACTGCTTGGGACCTTGAATGGAGTCGAGGGGGGAGGTAAAGGGACTGGTGTTGCATTTCTTGCGGTTGCAACGGGAAGTGCCCGGGGAGGGGTGGTGCGGGAGGGAAGGAAGAATTGACAAGGGAGTTGCGGAAGGAGCGGTCTTTGCGGAAGGCAGACATGGGGGGAGATGGGAAGATGTGGCGAGTGGTGGGGTCACGTTGGAGGTGGCGGAAATGGCGAAGGATTACCTTTGTATGTGACGGCTGGTGGGGTGAAAGGTGAGGACCAGGGGGACTCCGCCCTTGTTGCGAGTGCGGGGATGGGGAGAGAGAGCAGTGTTGCAGGGTATGGATGAGACCCTGGTGCGAGCCTCATCTATGGTGGCGGAGGGGAATCCCCGTTCCCTGAAGAACGAGGACATTTCCGATGCCCTGGTATGGAATGTCTCATCCTGGGAGCAGATGCGGCGTAGACGGAGGAATTGGGAGTAGGGGATGGAGTCTTTACAGGGGATAGGGTGGGAAGACGCGTAGTCCAAATAGCCATGTGAGTTGGTTTGTAGTGTATGTCGGTCAGAGGTCTGTCCCCTGCGATGGAGATGGTGAGGTCAAGGAATGGTAGGGAAGTGTCGGAAATGGTCCAGGTGTATTGGAGTGCCGGATGGAAGTTAGTGGTGAAGTGGATGAAGTCCGTCAGTTGTGTATGGGTGCAGGAGGTGGCCGCAAAGCAGTCGTCAATGTAACGGAGGTAGAGGTCGGGGATGGGGCCCTGGTATGTACTGAACAAGGATTGTTCAACGTGCCCGACAAAGAGGCAGGCGTAGTTGAGGCCCATGTGTGTGCCCATAGCTACGCCTTGTCTTTGGAGGAAATGGGAGGAGTCAAATGTCAAGTTGTTGAGGGTGAGGACCAACTCCGCTAGGCGGAGGAGAGTGTCAGTGGCTGGGTATAGGTTGCTCCTCTGGTCGAGGAAGAACCGGAGGGCTTTAAGGCCATCCTGGTGGGGGATGGAGGTGCAGAGTGACTGGACGTCCATGGTGAAGATCAGGGGGTGAGGGCCTAGAGAGTGGAATGCGTGGAGACGACGGAGAGTGTCTGAGGTGTCTAGAACATAGGTAGGGAGGGATTTAACCAAGGGGGATAGGATGGAGTCAAGGTATGTGGAGGTGAGTTTGGTGGGACACGAACAAGCAGAGACAATGGGTTTGCCGGGAGAGCCGGGTTTGTGGATTTTGGGGAGAAGGTGAAAACGGGCCGTGCGGGGCTGGGGAACGATGAGGTTGGAAGCTTGGTCGGGCAGGGTGTGGGAATTGATGAAGTCGGTGATGGTGCTAGTTATGGTGGCCTGGTGCTCGTCAGTGGGGTCATGGTCCAAGGGTAAGTATGAGGAGGTGTCCGAGAGTTGGCGGGTGGCCTCAGCTTTGTATTGATCGGCGTGCCAGACTACCACGGCACCTCCCTTGTCGGCTGGTTTGATGACCCAATCTGGGTTTTTGCGGAGTGATTCGATAACACTGCTTTCAGAAGGGGAAAGATTAGAGTGAGACAAGGGAGTGGAGAAGTTGAGGCGGTTGACGTCGCGGCGGCAGTTCTGGATAAAGAGTTCCAGAGCCGGGACGTTACGAGGGGGGTTCCACGAGGAGGGGGTGCGTTGGAGACGGGAAAATGGGTCATCATTGGGGGACGAGGACTCCTTCCCATGGAAGTATGCTGTCAGGCGGAGGCGACGGTAGAAGCGCTCCAAGTCATGGTGGGCGCGGAACTCATTGAGATGGGGATGGAGGGGACAAAGGTAAGACCTCTGCTGAGGACAGACCGTTCGGTGTGGAAGAGGGGGAGGTCGGGGGGATGGTGAACACCCGGCATGGATGGGGGTTGGGGCCGGAGGAAGGCAGGTGGGTGGACTGGGGACGGGACGATGTGTCGGGGGGGGGGGGGGATGGGCTGTGGTTGTTGGGGGGGGGGGGGGGTGGTGGGTGGTCAGGGAGTGGGGGTTGAGAGGGCTGTAATGTGGGTGGGGAAGAGCGGGAGTGACATGGTTGGAGGGGAGTCAGTGGAAGAGCCACTGAGGTTAGCAAGGCTAGGCAGACGGGCACTAGGAGAGGGGGAGAGAGAGAGGGGAAAGAGAGGGGGGAGAGAAACGGTTGTAGAGAGAGGATAGAAACAGACCGGAGAGACAGGGACGGGGGTCGAGAGAGAGG
>JAWMAR010003246.1:0-63909 GCA_036785375.1 Leucoraja ocellata | reverse complement strand
CTCCCTGCCTCCCTCCCTCCCTCCCTCTCTCTCCCACTCTCTCTAACCTTCCTCCCTCTCGCTCTCTCCCTTCCTCTCCCTCTCGCTCCTCTCCCTCCCTCCCACTCTCCCTCCACCCCTCACTCCCCATCCCTGCTCCTAATCCGCTCTCTCTTCCCCTCTCTCTCCCCCCGTCTGTTATTTTCCTCTCTCATTCTCCTCTCTCTCTCTCTCTCTCTCTCTCTCTCTCTCTCTCTCTCTCTCTCTCTCTCTCTCTCTCTCTCTCTCTCTCTCTCTCTCTCTCTCTCTCTCTCTCTCTCTCTCTCTCTCTCTCTCTCTCTCTCTCTCTCTCTCTCTCTCTCTCTCTCTCTCTCTCTCTCTCTCTCTCTCTCTCTCTCTCTCTCGTAATTTCTCCGTCTTCCTCTGTCTCTCTGTCTCTCTCTATCTCTCGTTATTTCTCTGTCTCCCTGTCTCTTTGCCTCTCTCGGTCTCTCTCTCTCCCTCTACCTCGCTCGTACTTTCTCTTGCTCTCTGTCTCGCTGTTAGCTCTCACGCTCTCGCTCTTTCTCTCTTTCTCTCTATCTTTCTCTGTCTCTCTTCCACACTTTCCTCTCTCGTTCGCTGTGTCCCTCTCTCTGTCTCCATCCCTGTCTCTCCCCCTCCCCCCACTCTCCCCTCTCTATCCCCCCCCTCGCTCTACTCTCTCTCTCCCATCTCTCTCTCGCTCCACTATCTCTCGCCTCTCTCTCTCGCTCTCCCCCTTTTACTCTCCCCAACTCCCCCTCCCTCTTCCATCTCAACCCCTCTCTCTCCCCTCTCTCCCGTCTCTCTCTACCCTCCTCTCTCTCCCACCCTTTCTCTCCAACCCTCTCTTTCCTCTCCCTCTCCCTCTCTTTCGCCCTTCATCCCCCCTCCCTTTCTCTCTCTCCCCTATCTACCCCTCTCCTACCCTCTCTCTATTCCATTTCTCTCTGCCCCCTCCCTCTACCTCTCTCTCTCTCCTCCTCGCTCTCTGCCTCTACCCCGCAATCTCCCCCCCCACTCTCACTATCTCTCCTCCCTGTCACTCTCTCTCCCTCTCCCTTTCTATCTCCCTGTTTCTCTCCTGCGGTCTCTCTCTCTCTCTCTCTCTCTCTCTCTCTCTCTCTCTCTCTCTCTCTCTCTCTCTCTCTCTCTCTCTCTCTCTCTCTCTCTCTCTCTCTCTCTCTCTCTCTCTCTCTCTCTCTCTCTCTCTCTCTCTCTCTCTCTCTCTCTCTCTCTCTCTCTCTCTCTCTCTCTCTCTCTCGCTCTTGTTCTATCTGTCTATATCTGTCTCTCGCTCTCCCCCCCCCGCCCTCTCTCTTTCTCTCTCCCTCTCTCTCTGCCTCTCAGTTTCATTTTCGTTCTCCCTCTGTCTCTCCCTCAACGTTTGCACGTTTCTGGAGCCGTCTATACGGGAAGGTGAAAGAGGCACCTATTTGTGTCACACATTTCCGCCTCTCATTTCGAGTTGAATGTGTGAAATTTGTCAAGAAAATACATCCCGATAAAGAGTTTGGTGTGTGTGTAAAAACAAGAGCACGGAGCGCAAAAAATAAGTTGAATCTAAAACGATTGAAAGAAGAGAGTGAACGAAACTTAAAAAGCAAGAGTCGCAGACCTCAGGCTCTGGGGATTTATTAGCCTTCAGTCCCATCAGTCGACCCAACACCATTTCCTGCCTAATGTGGATTCTCTTCAGTTCCTCCATCACCCCAGATCCTCTGGCCACTAGTACACCAGGAAGATTGTTTGTGTCCTCCTTAATGAAGACAGATCCAAAGTTCCTGTTCAACTCATCTGCCATTTCCTTGTTCCTCATAATAAATTCTCCTTTTTCGGTCTTCAAGGGTCCAAATTTGGACAAATATTTTTTTTCCTCTTCACTTACCTCAATAAGCTTTCACTATCCTGCTTTATATTCTTGGCTAGCTTACTTACCTTCGTACCTTATCTTTTGTCCCCATATCGACTTTTTAGTTATCTTCTGTGGCTGTTTAAACATTACCCAATCTTCTTGCTCCACGCTCATCTTTGCTACGTGGTACATCTTCGCTGTAATTTGTATACTGTCCTTGACGTCCCTAATCAGCAACGGTCGCCCATTTCTTCCCCTTGGAATCTTTCTTCCTCTTTGGAATGAACTGATCCTGCAGCTTCTGCATTATTCCCAGGAATACCTGACATAGTTGATCCACTCTTATCCACGATAATATATCTTTCCAGTCAACTTTGGCCAGCTCCTCCCTCCCCCATGGCCCCGGCGATGAAGTTCAGGAGCCGGAGCCCGGAGTGGAGAGACTGCGAACATAGAAACATAGAAACATAGATATTAGGTGCAGGAGTAGGCCATTCGGCCCTTCGAGCCTGCACCGCCATTCAATATGATCATGGCTAATCATCCAACTCAGTATCCCGTACCTGCCTTCTCTCCATACCCCCTGATCCCCTTAGCCACAAGGGCCACATCTAACTCCCTCTTAAATATAGCCAATGAACTGGCCTCAACTACCCTCTGTGGCAGAGAGTTCCAGAGATTCACCACTCTCTGTGTGAAAAAAGTTCTTCTCATCTCGGTTTTAAAGGATTTCCCCCTTATCCTTAAGCTGTGACCCCTTGTCCTGGACTTCCCCAACATCGGGAACAATCTTCCTGCATCTAGCCTGTCCAACCCCATAAGAATTTTGTAAGTTTCTATATGATCCCCTCTCAATCTTCTAAATTCTAGAGAGTATAAACCAAGTCTATCCAGTCTTTCTTCATAAGACAGTCCTGACATCCCAGGAATCAGTCTGGTGAACCGTCTCTGCACTCCCTCTATGGCAATAATGTCCTTCCTCAGATTTGGAGACCAAAACTGTACGCAATACTCCAGGTTGTGGTCTCACCAAGACCCTGTACAACTGCAGTAGAACATCCCTGCTCCTATACTCAAATCCTTTTGCAATGAAAGCTAACATACCATTCGCTGTATTTACTGCCTGTTACACCTGCATGCCTCCTTCAATGACTGGTGTACCATGACACCCAGGTATCGCTGCATCTCCCCCTTTCCAATCGGCCACCATTAGATAATAGTCTGCTTTCCCGTTTTTGCCACCAAAATGGATAACCTCACATTTATCCACATTATACTGCATCTGCCAAACATTTGCCCACTCACCCAGCCTATCCAAGTCACCTTGCAGTCTCCTGCGTCTCTGGGATGGATGCGCTCAGGCCGCGGATTTATTAATGAGCCGAAATACTGAGGTGAGGCGGATATTTCACCGCTCTCTTCACCTGCTCCCTGAACTTGACTGGGTTACCGCGTAAATAAATGTGTTGGTGCAGCAGCTGAGATTCCACAGCAAAATCCCGACGTAATCAAATATATATTCAGATTCATTCCAATCATCTCCAATTCCTGTGATCTAATAATAGACGAAGTTACAACAAATGTCAGCCACAGGAGGATGAAGCTGCCGGAGATGGTGAAGAGTAAAACCATAGACCTCCTCCTGCTCTCCATCTCCGGGTCACTGCGGTTCTCCCCTTGCTCTCACCCCTCAGCCCCTTACGGACCCGACTGGCCACTAAAATGTGCCGGACTGTCAGAGCGTTGAGCAGCAGGATTACAGCGAAAGGGAGGAGCGGTATTAAAACCGTGTCGAACCAGTCAAATGCCACCCACCCGGGGTCAGTGAAGCGTTGGCCACCGCGGCACACTGCCACGGGACATTTGTCGATGATTATCGCGGGTTCATATATGAAGTAGCGGGGAATGTTTTTCAGACAGAACAGAACGCCGGCTGTTGCCAGAACCACAGCCGCAGTTTTCCCGGTGCAATATTTAGTTTTCAGCTTCTGGCAACAAATGGCGACAAAGCGATCAAAGGTGAAAGTGACGGTGAACCAGACAGAACAGTCTGTAGCTGCAACCCTCAGTGCAAGGACAACACTGCACACAGGGGTGATGGACAGGAAACTCCAATAAAAGTAATGATATCGGATGTGATACAAAATGACCTCGATGATGATGACCAGTAGATCGGCCGCTGCCATGGCCACCAGGTAACGAGTGGTGCAGGTGGAGAGGCCGCACTTTCCCCGGGACAGGATCACAATCGCCACTAAATTCACTGTGGAAAGAGAAGGGAACGGGCACTGGGGTTTACTCAACTTGTCTCCGGGGCTGAACACCGGCTCGATTTCAGCTCAAGATCAGGAGTGTTGGAGTCGGTGCGCGGCTGCTGCAAGTTGAGCAATGTCAGAGCCGGCTCCGACTGTGCCCGACCTGCCTGCCTGCTTCAGGGGAACAGAGATAAGGCGACGGGCGCACTGGGTAAAGGGCGGGGAGGGAACGAGCAGCCACCCGCTACAATAGGCGCAATGGTCCTTTCGATAGTTAACCCTGCTGCTGCTCACAGTCTCTGATGGAGCCGCTTTCACATACTTAACCGTGAGTGGCCGGCCCCGTTTAACCAGGCTCTGGGAACTCGGCATCTGATGGGGACGAGGAGCTTCCAGAGGGAAAGCAAGGGCAACATGGAATCCGGCAGCAGAGTGGCTCCGTTAATGGATTCATTCCACAGTGAGTTCAGTTCAGTAACACAAAACACAACACACACACACACACACACACACACACACACACACACACACACACACACACACACACACACACACACACACACACACACACACACACACACACACACACACACACACACACACACACACACACACCACACACACACACACACACACACACACACACACACACACACACACACACACACACACACACACACACACACACACACACACACACACACACACACACCGGTAGATCCGTGGCCACTTGTCAGTAGATCGATCCAATTATTGACTAACAAGCTGTGGGTGGAATCCGACTGTGAGAGTCAAACAAACTCCACAGTGAGACACAGTATCCACAGGAGCGGCTGTTCACTCTGACCAATAACTCAGACACTGTGAAAGTCACAATGTGAACCCCTCTCTCCCAGTCACACCGTCCCGGAGAGCTGCCTGCCTGTCCAGAGCACTGCGACAACTCAGGGCAAAGTGCCACTGAAGGCAAGAATAACATTCTAGTGGCTCCCGGCCGGCAGCAATGAGAGAAAAATAGGCTTACTTTTAGCTATCTGAAAATAAGACAAACCATAGCAGCGTTAATTCACAAATATTCACATATTCTTGTTCAACGATCATCAGTTGGAAACTTGTAACATGATGAGAATCAGGTCAACACCAGTTAACACACGGATGGAGTAATAAAACTTGAATTGATTTGCTCACTTACCAGGGACTCCAACGGCAGCAATGGTCACGTACAGGATTTCTGCACGTCGAGATATTCAGCAAGATGCTGCCCCATTTTCTCTGCCCAGTGACGTGTCCCCGTTAGCTACCGTTAATGTCTCGGAATAAAATGCTGGGACAGAACATTCCTGGAGATTCTATACCATTTCCCGTCTCCACCGGGACAGTGAAGTTTCAACAGATTTTAAAAATAGAGACTTTGAAATGATTCACAAACAGATGACATCAGCCGAGTGAAATCCCTGCTGAGGCAGGTTGTGATTTATTCAGGGAATTGATTGAGAAACTCCAAAGACTGAGAATTGTGGCGATAGATACTGAGGGATGGAAATTGGGAGCGGCGGCATTGTTCCAGCAAAGGGGATATTGTTTCAAACTCCATCAGATCCAAATCTCCACCTCATGCTGTTTGTCTGATTTCCTTCAATCCGTTTCTCTCAGCAAGGCAACGCCAGATTCCAGTGACCCTCTCATATTTTTGGTGCCCAGTTTGAAGGTGAACCGGACTGGTCGACCTTTGTCCACAGGTTGAGGAATTAGACAACATCGTCCCCGCGGTAAGGGTAAGCACCTTTCCGAACCAAAATCCCTGGGTAGACAGGTCTGTTCGTGTGGCTCTGAATGCTCGCACCGCTGCCTACAACTCGGGCCTGGCATCAGGAATCATGGACGTCTACAAGGCAGAGTTCTACCGACTGCGAAGGGCGGTGAAGGACGCAAAGAGAAGGTACAGGGACAAGATGTAGTTACAGATGGAGCAGCAGGACACCAGAAGCCTGTGGCAGGGGTTACGGATTGTAACCAACTACCTGAGCACCCCTTCCTCATCCGCATGTGCCGGCACCTCCCTAGCTGATGACCTGAACTCCTTTTACGCACGTTTCGAGAGGGGCAACACCACACCAGGTCTGCCGACTCTCGACAATACCGACAGCGGGCTGGCTACCGAAGCTGAAGGGAGGAATGTGCACACATTCTCGCTGTCCGAGCACGACGTGAGGAGGGCACTGACACGGGTGAACACAAGAAAACCTGCAGGCCCCGATGGCATCTCGGGGCGAGTACTCAAGTCCTGTGCTACGCAGCTAGCTCCAGTGCTCACTACATTATTCAACCTCTCCCTGGACAAGTCCGTGGACCATGCCTGCTTCAAAAAATCCATCATTGTACCGGTACCAAAAAATGCCTCCCCAGCCTGTCTGAATGACTACCGTCCGGTGGCCCTTACCTCGGTAGTCATGAAATGCTTTGAGAGGCTGGTGAAGAATCACATCTGCGCCTTCCTCTCTCGGAACATCGACCCGTTGCAGTTCGCATACCGTCCGAACAGATCCACGGACGATGCGGTCTCCCAGGTCTTGCACACCGCTCTCTCCCATCTGGACAGCCAGAAGGGGGGCTACGTGAGGATGCTGTCCATAGACTACAGTCCAGCCTTCAACACGATAGTCCCTACCAGATTTCAATTCAATTCAATTCAATTCAATTCAAAGCACTTTATTCGTCCCGAGGGGCAATTTAAAAGGGCGCATTGCAGTATCTTTTTAAAAAGGGACACAATCAACAAACATAAGCAGCACGCATACTGCACAATCAACCAGCACACGCATTTCACAGACACACTGCACAATCACACAACACACACCGCACATCAACATTCAACACATAGCAATAGTTTTTAAAGTGCTTCCTAAGTGCTTCAATTAAAAAGTGCATATAGAAGATGTACAATGACTTGATTCTATACAGAGTCTTTTACTATAACTGTTTATTACATTCACTAATACACACTATGCAATAGCTGTCCGTGGTCATCACTGGAGCTAGAGAGCGAGCTAGAGATGGGGACACTACAATTATACTGGAGACAATGGGGAGTGGTTAGTGGTGGGGAGGTCACTATGTTAATGGAACATGCACTGATCTGCATCCCTCCTCTTAGAAACAAAAGCATGGCAGTACATGGCAATACACAGAGCGACCACGGTTCATACGCTAAAATTGCAAACCGCACCGGGAACAGTTAAAAGCTACGCGAACTCCCCGTAACGGACAGGCGGCTTGACCAACCGGCCAGAGCGGGTGCGCAAACCGCACTTCCCTTCCACGGCAGGAGCAGAAGAGACAGCAGCAGTGACATCGGGTGGAAAGCCGGGCGGTGAAGGGACTGGAGCAGGAGGAGAACTGCGGGGGGAGACGGGTACGCTGGCAGGCGAGGCAGGGGAAAGAGGCTGTGGTGAGCGGGGTACAGAGAGCTGGAGGGAAGCTTCCGCGGCATGCGAGGAGTGACTGGGGCCGGCGGGGCGTCGGACAGGGCGTTAGGGATAGGTGGGTGGAACGGGTCCGCGGGAGGCGCAGTAGGTTCGTTAACGAGCAGGAGGTGCTGGCGAGACCGACGGTAGATAGCGCCCTCGTAATCGACGAGGTAGGACCGGGTAGAGCCGGCATTGCCAACCACTACGGCCAGCCGGTAGTGGCCGGAGGGGGACTGCATACGAACCACCTGGCCCGGGAATAGCCGTGGAAGCGGCCGGGCGGACTTGTCAAAGGATGGCTTTTTTTCGATGATGCGCTCCGTGACAGTGGCAGGGTTCGGGGCCGAGGGCTTAAGGGACTGTTGTGAGACAGGGAGCGGGGGTCTAGTGGGGCAGGACTTGAGGCGCTGGGCAGGGGAACCGATCGCGTGGTCGCGGGAAATTTTGCGGAGGTTGAGCAGGGCAAGGTGGAAGTCGTAATGGGAAAGGCTGCATTGTTCCAACAGCTCCTTGGCGCTGCGGACGGCCCGTTCCGCAAGTCCGTTGCTCTGCGGATACTCGGGGCTGCTGGTGATGTGGCGAAAGTTCCAACGGGCAGCGAAGGCAGGGAACTCGGCGCTGGAGAACCGGCTGCCGTTGTCCGATCGGAGGGTCACCGGGGAACCGAAGGTGGAGAAGTGGCGGCGAAGTTTCCCGATGACAGCGGCAGATGTGATGGAGGGCAGCTGATCCACCTCGAACCAACTGGAATATGAGTCCACCAGGACCAGCAAGTGCTTTCCGCGCCACTCGAACAGGTCTGCGGCAACGGACATCCATGGGAGCTCGGGTGCCGGCTGCTGCAGGAGAGGCTGACGCTGCTGATGAGGATGGAGACTGTTACAGGCAGCGCATGCGGAGACTCTGTCACGGATGTCCTGAGCCATGCCTGGCCAGAAAAATTGACTCTGAGCCTGGGACAAAGTAGCTTCCACCCCGGGGTGGCCGCTGTGAGCAGATTGGAAATAGTGATCCCGCAGGGCAGTCGGCACCACGACCTTGTGACCCTTTACCACCACGCCGGCGTGCAGCACTAATTCATCCCGAACCAGGAAGTAGGGTACGGCACCAGCCGGCAGGGAAGAGCGTCGGTCAGGCCAACCACGGCGGATAACGTCCGCAAGTTGTTGCAGGGCAGGATCATCAGCAGTATGTTTGACCAGGGACTGCATCTGCTGTGAAGGAACAATGTTAACGTTCAGTACCATCAGGTCAGACGATTCGTATGGATGGCGGGCAACGGAAGGGAGCGGAGCACGGGACAATGTGTCGGCTAAACATATCTTTGCCCTTGCGGTACACAATCCGGAACGTGAAACGCTGGAGCTGCAGCATCATCCGCTGCAACCGGGAAGAGGCGACATGGATAGGCTTGTTCAAAATAGTGACCAGCGGCTGGTGGTCAGTCGAAATGGTGAAGGTGTTTCCCAGAATGTAGTCCTTGAACTTGGAGCAGGCGAACACCACGGCAAGTAGCTCTTTCTCGATCTGGGCATAACGCTGCTCGGCAGGGGTCATGGTGCGAGAAGCGTAGGAGACAGGCAGCTGAAGGCCGTCATAAAGCTGCAGACAAGCGGCACCGAGACCGAACTTAGAGGCATCGCAATTGAGGACAATGGGTCTCTGCAGATCGAAGAATTTTAGAGTCGGTGTAGCGGCAAGCTTCAACTTCAGAGCCACGAACACCGACTGGTGATGCGGGAGCCAGACCCATGCGGAGTCCTTTTTGATCAGCTCCCTCAGGGGAGCACTCAGTTCGCTGAGGTCGGGTATAAACTTACCCAGGTAATTGACCATGCCCAGGAAGCGCTACAGGCCAGGGACGTCGGTAGGAGCGGGCATCTCGGTGACTGCTGATGTTTTCTGGGGGTCGGGCTTGAGACCCCCTGCCGTGAAGACATGGCCAACGTAAGTGACTTCCGGGACCCTGAATCGACATTTCTTCGGGTTGAGCTTGAGATTGATCTCACGAGCCCTGTCCAGGACTTTGCGGAGGTGCAGGTCGTGCTCAGCGACGCCCCTCCCGTACACCAGGATGTCATCCACGATGATAGCGCACGGTAACCCAGCAAACAGCTGTTCCATGGTGCGCTGGAAAACCTCACTAGCCGAGTTGATCCCAAACGGCATGCGGAGAAAACGGAACCTGCCGAAGGGTGTACTGAAGGTGATGAGGAGTGAGGAGCGTTCATCTACGGGGATCTACCAGAAGGAGCTCTTGGCGTCTAGGACAGAGAAGACAGTGGCAGGACCGACCTGTGCAGCGACGTCCTCCACCGTCCTCATGGGGTAGTGCGGGCGCTTGATGGCAAGGTTCAGGTCCTTTGGGTTAATGCAGATCCGGATTTCGCTCTTGTCCTTCATGGCAGCGACGACCATGGTGGAGACCCACCTGGTGGGAGCGCTCACCTCCTTGAGGATGCCCATGGTCACCATGTCACGCAGAGTAGATTCCACGCGGCCCTTCATTGCAAAGGAGACGCGGTGGGCCGGTCGAATCACCGGGTCGACGCTCGGGTCGACAACAATCTTATAGTCGCAGGGCAGCTTGCCCATAATGTCATCAAAGCGGTCGGGGTATTCGTCCAGGGGGTCCATGGGGGCCTGCACCAGGTGAATTCCGTGGTGGAAGGAAACCAAACCAAGGTCCTGGCACGCACGGGCGCCCAGCAGGGTAACGTTGTCAGAATCCAGCAGGTGGAAAGTGAGGGGCCGAGAGGTCTCAAGGACTGTGCAGATAAACGTTGCCTTCCCCACAGGAACCAGAACATCTCCCCCATAAGCATGAAGGCGGGTGTCACCGGGAAGAACTCTGATAGAGGCTGATAGACATAACATTGGCGAAGGCACCTGTATCGACCTTGGCTGAAAACGAATGGCCATTCACAGTAACATGCACAGAGGGATCTGTTATCAGTGCAGGTGCACCCAAAAGCGAAAACACCGTTGGATCGCCATGGGAGGAGCTCGTATCAGAGTCTGGGAGCTCCTCTGACTGGTACTGGGAACCCAGCGCGCTACAAGGATCAGCAAGGTTGTTTAAATTCCTCCTTGGAGCTGGGACCGGCTTCCCACGGGAACGACAGGGTGCCGAAAAGTGGTTAAGTTTGCCACAGGAATTACAAGTCTTACCCTGCGCGGGGCAAACGTTGAATTGATGAGATGAGAAATTGCAATTGGGGCAACAGCGTGCGGTAGTTGTGGTAGTGACCTTAGCGGGCAGGGTAGCGGGGTTACGTCGTTGGGGACCAGCGGGCTGCTGGCGGCAAGCTGCACCGGTAAAGTTAATGTCATGGGACGCCGGTTGAGAGACGGAGCCGACAGCAGAGGCCATACGGGCGGCATACATGGCATCCCGTAGTGTCAGATCGGGTTTCACAAGGAGATCCTAACGCAGCTTAGGGTTCAGGAGACCATTGACCAGGATATCCCTGATCAATTCCTCCGTGGAGTTTGTTTCAAGGCGGCAGCGCCGAGCCAAATGACACAAAGAGGCAATATAAGCGTCGATATGCTTGCCGGGAAGCTGCCGCCTCTGGAAGAATTTAAAACGTTCGATAATGTTATTGGTGGGGATATCACAGAGGGCAGTAAACTTAGCCATGAGACATACCGGGTCACGACGGTCCTCTCCGGCGACGAAATCGAACGAAGCATATTGATCCATGGCAGCCGGGCCAGCGAAGTTGAGCAACAGGTGAGCCTGTACAGCAGGAGTGGCATCAGGATGAGCAATCGCAATATAGTGTTCGAAATCGCGCTGGAACACGGTCCAGCGATGGACGATGTCCGTGTCAAAGACCAACGTGTCAGGTCGACGACAGGAGTGGGACATAATGAAAAAAACGGGGGGGGGGGGGGGGGCAACTGGGAGAAAGCAATGAATAAAAAGAAAACCGATAAACAGGGGACGCAGGTCTACCGCTGTGACACCATGTAACATGACTTGATTCTACACAGAGTCTTTTACTATAACTGTTTATTACATTCACTAATACACACTATGCAATAGCTGTCCGTGGTCATCACTGGAGCTAGAGAGCGAGCTAGAGGTGGGGACACTACAATTATACTGGAGACAATGGGGAGTGGTTAGTGGTGGGGAGGTCACTATGTGAAAGGAACATGCACTGATCTACAGAAGGTTATTTCATTTCATATGTTCATGAGTCAGTGATCAGCATTAAAAAGCTGGACAGCCCTGGGGATGAAGGTTGCCTTCCTCCTCTGTGTCCGGCAACCCGGACAGCGGAGTCTGCGTCCTGAGGGGAGCCACTCAAACTCAGGAAACAGGATGTGAGAGGGGTCCTGAAGAATCCTGCGTGTTTACTTTACAGACTGTTGGTCGCATAGGGCAGTGAGAGTTCGGACGGGCTGCTCAATGCTTTTTGAGCAGACCTTGACCACATTCAACAGGCCGTTTCTGTTTTGCAGGGTGATGGAGTGGAACCAGCTAGTGAAAGAGAAGGTTATTATATTTTCAATGAATGCGTAGTAGAATGTGGTGAGAATGTCTTTGTTAACCCCAAATGACTTCAGCTTCCTGAGTAGGTACTGTCATTGATGGCACTTTTTAAGGATTTCCTCTATGTTAGAGGAAAACCTTACCAGGTTGTCGAAGGCTGTTCCCAGGTATTTGTATACCTCCACTATATCGACTAGCTCCTGCTGGGTGATAGTGGTGGCTGCCTCAGCCATCTATCTTTGTTGGGGAGGGGGGGGGGGGGGGGGGGGGGGAGTCACAACCATGTCCTTGGTTTTGCTTATATTTAGCTCAAGACAAGACTTTTCGCACCATACTATAACGTCCTGCAGGGCTGAGCTGTGATGTTGTGTGTGGCTGGGAAGAAGAGACAGGAGAACTGTGTCATCAGCAAATTTTACTAAGTGGCAGTTTGGCTGGGTGGATCTGCAGTCATCAGTGTAGAGAATGAAGAGAAGTGGGGAGAGGACACAGCCTTGTGGAGAGCCAGTGAAGGTGGAGAGGGTGTCAGACAAGGTGTGGTTCACCAATCTGTGATCTGTTGGTGAGAAAGTCTATAATCTGTGATCTGTTGGTGAGAAAGTCTATAATCCACACAGTGAGTTGGTGGTTGAGGTGGAAGCGGGTGATGAGCTTCTCAGCCAAAATATGTGGCTGCATGGTGTTGAATGCTGATGAGAAGTCTACAAACAGAAGTCTGACTGTGGCCTTGGGGATTTCCAGATGCTTATGGATGGTGTTTAAGATGAATATTTTTGCGTCATCGACACCCCTGCCAGCCTGGTAAGCAAACTGCAATGGATCCATCATCGAGCCAGTTGCCTTGGTGATGTGCTCCTTGATGATCCTCTCCATGGCTTTCAAGATCAGGGAGGTGAGAACCACCGGTCTAAGGTCATTCAGGACCTTGGTGGTGCCCTTCTTTGGGATGGGAATCACTGTTGAGTTTTTCCACATCGCGGGGACTGTGCTGCTGGTCAAAGAGCCCTGGAACAGATGCTGGAACACACCTCCCAGCTGCTCAGCACAGCCATAGGGTCCGCCCACAGATGTTGCCTGGCCCTGGAGCTGTGTTCTTTTTAGTCCTTTTGAGGGCTCTCAGCACCTCTGATGTGTTGATGTTGAAGCCGGAGTCATCAGGTCTGAGTGTGGAGACGATTGATTCTAGCTGGGAGCTGTTGTCCTTTTCAAATCTGGTGTAGAAGCAGTTGAGATCATTCGGGAGTGAAGTGAAGCTGCTTCCTGCTACCTGAATGGGCTTGCGGCTGGTAGAGACATAGTTCACTGCTGCCATGTTATTGAGGCCCTGCCAAGCCGCACGGAGGTTCCCTTTTCCAAATGTCTGCTCCACTTTGTTCTTGTATTTCAGCTCGGCAATTTTTATGGCCCGCTTGACCTCTCTGTTTACCTCCTTCTTCTCAGCTTCAGAACCGGTAAAAAAAGATCTCTTTTTCTTATTCAATATGTTTTTTAGATCTTTAGTCACCCGGGGTTTATTGTTAAGGAAGATTGTGACTTTCTTGGAGGGGATAATATTGTCTACACAGAAAGTGATGTATGCTGAGACTATATCCGCTTGCTCACTAATGTTGGTGGAGGAGGATGTGAGGGTATTCCAGTCTGTGGTTTCAAAACAGCCTTGAAGCCTGTCAATACTGTCCGGTGTCCACTGTTTGTTGTCCTTGATGACTTTCTCTGTTCTCTTTACCACAGGTGTGTGGGCAGGAACGAGCAGTATGCTGCTGTGGTCAGCAGAACCTAGGGGAGGGAGGTAGACGGCTCTGTAGGCGTCTGGAACTGACCCATAGCATTTGTCCAGTGTTTCCATAGACGGGTGGTACAGTTGACATACTGGTAGAATCATTTAAGTGACTTGTCAATTGAACAGTGATTGAAGTCACCCATGATGAATTTGGGGGCGTCCGGAGATATCAGTTCGAGACTGTCGAGCATATTTCTTATATGTTCCGTAGCAGTGGATCAATTTGCTCTGGGGTGGATATAAACCAGAATGAAAAACCGTTGTGGGAATTCCCTGGGAAGGTAGAAGGGACGCAGGGAGACAGCCAAGAGTTCAATATCAGGGTTGCACAGTTCTTCTCTGACAACAACTGTTTTGCACCAGCGTGGATTGATGTAGAGGCAGACACCACCGCCATGGTGCTTGCCAGTCAGTTCAGTATCGCGGTCTAACCTTACAGGAGACCCGAAGCCATCTATGTGCATGCTGTCACTGTTGTCACTCCCAGTCAGCCATGTTTCAGTGAAAGCAAGAATGGAAGCAGCCCGGTATTCATACATGTGAAAAACGTTA
The DNA here is from genome assembly GCA_036785375.1 of Leucoraja ocellata. Taxonomy (NCBI): domain Eukaryota; kingdom Metazoa; phylum Chordata; class Chondrichthyes; order Rajiformes; family Rajidae; genus Leucoraja; species Leucoraja ocellata. The sequence goes on along the minus strand of JAWMAR010003246.1, from coordinate 49,496 downwards.
GCTTGCAGTTCATCAGTCTTGTTACGCAATGAGCGCACATTAGCAAGGATCACTGAGGGAAGTGTACGGTGCTTAATTTATCCTCGCCTAAGTCTTGCTTTAATTCCACCCTTCTTCTTCCTCCCCCGTCTCGTTACCTTCTTTCTAATGTTGTGTAGGTGCCTGTCCGGTCGGTTGGGAGTTTACATTGTACTTCCTCCGGCAACTTGTCTATGGCAGGGGCTTGGTGAGAGTGTAATTGCAGCTGAAGTAAAAAGTCCCCGCAGTAAGTATTCCGTTGGTTATCCGGAAGAGTTTGTCCATATGATGCAGTGGGCAGATAATCCAAGACGAACAGTAGAAGCATAAGAGTCCATAGTGTCCATGTGAAGTCCATACTTTGGAGCAGTGAACGCAAGAAGCTAGCTGCCTAATTAACGTTAGCTGGTTGGTCCGGTGTGTGTGTGTGTGTGTGTGTGTGTGTGTGTGTGTGTGTGTGTGTGTGTGTGTGTGTGTGTGTGTGAGGTGTTGAGAATATTGAAAATATCGGGAATTATCGCGTTTGCTCGCTGCATTTCATCAAAAGTAAGGCATTATTGAAGTTTTATCTTTATTCATTTGTTATGTAAAAAGTTGTAAAAGTGAAAAATCCGTCAGTAAAATTGCAAAATCGCCCATGGTTCTCAGGTGGGTTTTAACATGTAAAATGAAAACGCTTCCGAAGCTACATTTACCATTTGAATAATCGTAAACTATCAATGCGTTTTGAAATAAATTTTACTCAGATGCAGGCTAAGGAATGGGATAATTGTCAGCTGTTAATTGGACAAAATCAGGACATTTAATTATTTGCCAAAATATATTTCTCAATGTTTCTTGTTTAAAGCCTGCACAATCACCCAGACTACTTATTTATTTTACTGACGGATTTTTCACTGTTACAACTTTTCATATAACAAATTATTAAAGATAAAACTTCAATAATGCCCTACTTTTGATGAAATGCAGCGAGCAAACGCGATAATTCCCGATATTTTCAATATTTATATCTTACACGGCGAATGTCCGCTAACCACTTCCGCTGTTGTTGCCCCTTCAGCTCCCTCTTGTATTTACCTTCGTTTTTATCTATCTTCTGGACTGTAAAGTAAGGTAACTGTGCCTCACGGTCACCCCGACTGGCACAGTTATTTACAGCTCAAAAAAGGGCCGTTTTCGTGGTTTTTAACTGGTGTGAAAGTGCGCGTTTTCAGCATCAATAACATGTACCGGAAGTGACGCTTGTACGCCAGTTGGATTTTGCGGTCACGTGGGTGAGGCTCTATGATCCAGTGACCATTCGTGAAATCAATTTATAGCAAACACTGTTATTTTATTTATCAATCTCATGTGCAATCTTGAATTCAACTCAATGATTCAATTATACTCTATTGTCACGTGTACCAAGGGACGGTGATATTCTTTGTTTTTGCATGTAATCCGGTAAAATACAGACCTCACCCAGGCAGTACAGAGAGAGGCGCCACGATTCTGACGCTGCCAAAGTTGCGAGAAGTTCAGTGAATTCAGCGTTATTTTCCTCGCTTGGATTATTTTTCTAATTTCAATCCCTGCTTCCATTTCCACACCCTATACTGTCCTCATCCGATCAACATCAACACCATTTAATTCACTATGGTACAGCGGACACGTAATTCTTCAAAGTTTGAGACATGCCAAACTTCCTCGTTCTTCTGAGGAAGTAGAGACGTTTAGATGTAAAGGAGGCCACATCGAGAGAACCGAGTGCCATAGACGAGGATGGAGGAGATGCAAGTGAATCTGTGCCTCCCATGAAAGGGCTGTTTGTGTTCCTGAATGGTGTTGACGGTCGAGTTGTAGGGACAGAGTGGCGCATCCCCTGGTGGGTTGTAGGGGAAAGCGCCTGGGGATGGGATGATGGGGTGAAAGATGAATACCAGGGATCTCTACGCTTATTCTCTCTGGAGGGGAGGGAGGTGAGATCTGATATGCAGATAGTGGTGGAGATACAAGTAATTATTATATGTGCAGCAGAACTGACAGTGTCAGGACAAACTTCGACATGAGGCGCAGAATGCTAACTCATGTCCTCTCTCCTCAGATCCTGCTTGACCAACTACGGACCCATCCCAGTCCCGCTTGACTATCTCAGATTTGTCTACCCGCACAACAGAGGTCTGAGCTCAGGCCAAAAATGGCTGAGTCAGAGATTTTACAACCCCCTTTGTTGGGAGTTGGGAATGCTGATTACAAATCTGGAAGATTACGGACATGGAGGATGGAATGGCAGCATTCCTTGAATGAGGAGCTAGGATTATTTACTAACATTGGAGTCAGGAACAGATGTGTGTCCCGCAGTTTAAGGAGGCAATGTTGGGAGGAGTGATATAGATGCAAACTCATGTTAAGGACAAGTAAGAATTGCATTAGTCTGCCTCGGCAGTTATGACAAATGACAACTCAAGACTATTTCTCTCTCTTGGCCTGAGGCTGGCGATTAACGTTTCACCTGATAGATTGGGTGAAAAAGGGAATCAACAGAGGCAAATAATCAGAGGAAAACATGTAAAAGTGGTTGGTTCGTTGAAATCAAACCTACTTACAATGTTGTAGGGCTGTAGATTAATACAACATATACATTTAATACCCTGTTGTTAAAGTTGGATAATTGGATATGTGAGGACATTGTGTAAATGTAAGCGGGTTGTTGCTGGGCCCATTCCATCTTGGAGAGAATATTCAATGTTCGATGAGCAAACGGGGGTAGTGGATAGACAAGGCAGCCGATGGCGTCCGCGGGCTTGGACTTGATTTTGGCCTAACACGTTTTCTCTGAAACGGTGACAGGCACGGCGAGAAAGCGGAGGGAAGGGCCGGGGCTCGAGCAGAGGAAAGTGGGAGCTGGTTGGAAACTGGCAGTGAGGGAGATGAAGCGTTGAAACGGTGAACGAGAGGCAGGAAACATGTTCCCGATATTGGAGGAGTCCAGAACTAAGGGCCACAGTTTAAGAATAAGGGGTGAACCATTTAGAAGAAGACGATGAAAAGCTTGTTCACACAGATAGTTGTGAATCCGTGACATTATCTGCTTCAGATGGCAGTGGAGGTCAATTCTCTGGATGCTTTCAAGAGGGTTAGACAGAATCAAGGGATTATGGCGGAGGCAGGAACGGGATACTTATTGTGGATGATCATTCATGAACACATTGAATGGCGGTGCTGACTCGAAGGGCCGAATGGCCTACTGCATCCATTGCCTATTGTCTGTTGCCTATTGACTGATCTAAGCTGGCAACGATGTATGTTCTGTGTGAGTTTCCATTACACCATAATTCCTCCACCTTTCAACTATGATTGACCTAGGGTTGAGATTTTTGATTGCAGAAAGGCTAACTTTGATGAGATGCGAGATGATTTAAAAAGTAGTGAACTGGGACATTGTGCTTTATGGGAAAGATGTAGAAGAGAAATGGAGGACATTTAAAGGGGACATTTTAAGAGTACAGAATCTTTATGTTCCTGTTCGGTTGAAAGGAAACAGTGAAAATTGGAAAGAGTCCTGGTTTTCAAGGGAAATTGGACATCTTGTTCGGAAAAAGAGGGAGATCTACAATAATTATAGGCAGCATGAAGTAAATGAGGTGCTTGATGAGTATAAGGAATGTAAAAAGAATCTTAAGAAATAAATTAGAAAAGCTAAAATAAGTTATGAGGTTGCTTTGGCAAGGAAGGTGAAAGGAAATCCAAAGGGTTTCTACAGCTATATTAAGAGCAACAGGACAACGAGGGATAACATTGGTCCATTGGAGAGACAGAGTGGACAGCTATCTGCAGAGCCAAATGAGATGTGGGAGATATTGAACATTGTTTTTTCTTCGGTATTCACCAAGGAGAAGGATATTGAACTATGTGAGGTAAGGGCAACTAGTAGAGTAGCTATGGACCCTATGAGGTTCAAAGTAAAAGAAGTACTGACACTTTTGAAAAATATAAAAGTGGATAAGTCTCCAGGTCCTGACAGGATATTCCCTAGGACATTGAGGGAAGTTAGTGTAGAAATAACCGGGGCTATGACAGAAACATTTCAAATGTCATTAGAAACGGGAATAGTCCCCGAGGATAGGCGTACTGCGCATGTTGCTCCATTGTTTAAAAAGGGTTCTAAGAGTAAACCTAGCAATTGTAGACCTGTTAGTTTGACTTCAGTGGTGGGCACATTAATGAAACAGATACTTAGAGATAATATATATAAGCATCTGGATAAACGGGGTCTGATTAGGAACAGTCAACATGGATTTGTGCCTGGAAGGTCATGTTTGACTAATCTTCTTGAATTTCTTGAAGAAGTTACTAGGGAAATTGACGAGGGTAAAGCAGTGGATGTTGTCTATATGGACTTTAGTAAGGCCTTTGACAAGGTTCCTCATGGAAGGTTGGTTAAGAAGGTTCAACTGTTTGGTATAAATGCAGGAATAGCAAGATGGATTGAACAGTGGCTGAATGGGAGAAGCCAGAGGGTAATGGTGGATGGCTGTTTATCGGTTTGGAGGCAGGTGACTAGTGGGTGCCTCAGGGATCTGTGTTGCGTCCTTTGTTGTTTGTCATGTACATCAATGACCTGGATGAAGGTGTGGTAAATTGGATTAGTAAGTATGCAGATGATACCAAGATAGGGGGTGTTGTGGATAATGAAGAGGATTTCCAAAGTCTACAGAGTGATTTAGGCCATTTGGTAAAATGGGCTGAAAGATGGCAGATGGAGTTTAATGCTGATAAATGTGACGTGCTACACCTTGGCAGGACAAATCAAAATAGGACGTACATGGTAAATGGTAGCGAATTGAAGAATACCGTTGAACAGAGGAATCTGGGTAAAACCGCGCATAGTTCCTTGAAGGTGGAATCTCATATAAATAGGGTGGTAAAGAAAGTTTTTGGTATGCTAGCCTTTATAAATCAGAGCATTGAGTATAGAAGCTGGGATGTAATGTTAAAATTGTACAAGGTACTGGTGAGACCAAATCTGGAGCATGGTGTATAATTTTGGTCGCCCAATTATAGGAAGGATGTCAACAAAACAGAGAGAGTACAGAGGGGATTTATTAGAATGTTGCCTGGCTTTCAACAACTAAGTTACAGCGATAGGTTGAATAAGTTAGGTCTTTATTCTCAGGAGCGCAGAAGGTTAAGGGGGGACTTGACAGGTATTTAAAATGATGAGAGGGATAGACAGAGTTGTTGTGGACAAGCTTTTCCCTTTGAGACTAGGGACTATTCAAACGAGAGGACATTGACGAGGGTTAAGCAGTGGATGTTGTCTATATGGACTTTAGTAAGGCCTTTGACAAGGTTCCTCTGACAAGGTTACTTTGACAAGGTGGACAAGCTTTTCCTTTTGAGAATAGGGAAGATTCAAACAAGAGGACATGACTTCAGAATTAAGGGACAGAAGTTTAGGAGTAATATGAGGGGGAACTTCTTTACTCAGAGAGTGGTAGCGTTGTGGAATGAGCTTCCAGTGGAAGTGGTGGAGGCAAGGTTCATTGGTATCATTTAAAAATAAATTGGTTAGGCATATGGATGAGAAGGGAATGGAGGGTTATGGTATGAGTGCAGGCAGGTGGGACTAAGGGGGAAAACAATTGTTCGGCACGGACCTGTAGGGCCGAGATGGCCTGTTTCCGTGCTGTAATTGTAATATGGTTATATGGTTATTTTCAAAGCAAACTTTTGCATTTTTAATGCAAAGATTTTGCATTTTTAGAGCAAATCTTTTGCATTTTCACAGCAAACCACCTTCTGCATTTTATTAGCAAACCAACTTTGCATTTGAAAAGCAAGCCACCTTTTGCATTTTTAAGGCAAACCTCATTTTGCATTTTCAAACCAAACCTCCATTTGAATTTTCAAACCAAACCTTTTCCATTTTCAAAGCAAACCACCTTTTGCATTTTCAAAGCAAACCAACCTTTTGCATTTCAAAGCAAACCACCTTTTCCATTTTCAAATCAATTCGCCTTTTGCATTTTGAAAGCAAACCTCCTTTTGCATGTTCAAACTAAACCACCTTTCGCATTTTGAAACTAGACCATCTTTTTTAATTTTCAAAGCAAACCACATTTTGCATTTTCAAAGCAAACCAGCCTTTTCATTTTCAAAGCAAACTATTTGCATTTTCAAAGTAAACCATTAGCAATTTCAGCGCAAACTCTTTGCATTTTCGAAGGAAACATTTTGCAATTTCCAAGCAAACCGTTTGCATTTTCAAATCAAGCATCCTTTTCATATTGAAAGCAAACCTTCTTTAGCATTTTCAAAGCAAACCACCATTTGCATTTTCAAATCAAAAATGTTGCATTTTCAAACAAAACCTTTTCCATTTTCAAACCATACAACATTTTTGCTGGTTTGGTGTACTTTGTGATTTGCACTCTCTTGAAGACCAGACGCCGGGCATTCTTGTCTGATGATACAGTGGTCTACAAGAAGTCTAGATACGACCTTGGAAAGGCCATCAAAAAGGCCAAAGGGGACTTCTATTCCAAGCTGGAGGATGAGACAGATGTTCGGCAGCTGTGGCGGGGCCTGAATGCTACCACAAGGCGAAATCAGGAGGTAGCACGAATGTCGGCGTAGCATCACTCCCTGACGAGCTCAATGCGTTTTACGCACGCTTTGCTAGAGAGAACACGTATGTGCCTTCTGGAGACCCTAATCTCTGTTATGGCATTTCTGTCACAGTCACAGAAGCCGGCGTCAGAAAATCCTTCAGAGGGGTGAACCCTCAAAAAGCCCCTGGAACTCATGGTGTACCATGTCGCGTTCTGCAAATCGGTGCGGACCAACTGAATGCAGATTTTACGGACATTTTCACCTCTCACTTCTGAAGTCTGACATTGCCACAAAATGGCATCAATTATACCAGTGCCCACGAAGAGCAATGTGAAGTGCCTCAACGACTATCGACCAGTGGCATTAGCGTCGGTGGTGATGAAGTGCTTTGAGAGGTTGATCATAGAAACATAAAACATAAGTGGGGACCGGAGGGGGCGCTGCACTGCAGCAGTCTCTGTACAGCCTGTCTGTCATTTCAATCTTTAAAAAAAAAATAGTTAGTCTAAAGTTTTGTGTTGGGGAAATTTTAACTTGTTTATGCGAGGGAGGGGGGCAGGGTAAGGGGGAAACCGTTTCCCAGTCTCTTCCTGGCGGGGATGCGACTATTTCTCCGAGTCGCGTCCTCGCCCCCCACCTCGCGGCCTACCAGCTGGATCGGAGCGGCTTTTCCTGTCGGGGACCGGGAACCGGACCAGGGCTGCTACAGCGGCGGCGCAGCGCAGGAGTCACCACGGAGCGGGCGATGCCTAACTGGGTCGCCGTTTGGAGCTCCGGAGCGTTGGGCCGCTGCTCCAACATCGTGGAGCTCTGGTGCGGAGAGCTTCCAACGCGGGCGGAGCTGAACAACATCGTGGAGTCCTGGGGCGCCTTGCAGAGGGTCTCCAGCAGCAGTCTCCACCCGGCGCGGCCTGCGGACTTTGGAAGCCGCCGACTCCGTTAGGAGGGGCCGACTCTGGTGTCCACGCCGCTGAGGACGTCCCGCAGCCCCGACGTCGGACCTGTATCACCCCGGCGAGCGGTCCTGGACATCGGGCCGCCCGTAGCTGCAACTGCGGAGGTCTGGGGGAGGCCCTGACCACGGGGAACAGTGGAGGAAGAGACTGACGTTGGTGCCTTCCCACACATTGGGAAACTTTGATTCTGCTGTTTGGGGATGTTTTAAGTTAAATTCTATAGTGTGTGTTCTTTATAACCTTGCTGGCTTAACCCCTCCCTTCACCATCTCTAGTTTAAATTCCAATTGTAATATTTTGGAGGACCCAAGAACCAAGAACCAAGAACCAAGAAGGGGACATTGATTCATAACCATATAACCATATAACAATTACAGCACGGAAACAGGCCATCTCGGCCCTACAAGTCCGTGCCGAACAGCTTTTTCCCCTTAGTCCCATCTGCCTGCATTCATACCATAACCCTCCATTCCCTACTCATCCATATGCCTATCCAATTTATTTTTAAATGATACCAATGAACCCGCCTCCACCACTTCCACTGGAAGCTCATTCCACACCGCTACCACTGTCTGAGTAAAGAAGTCCCCCCTCATATTACCCCTAAACTTCTGTCCCTTAATTCTGAAGTCATGTCCTATAACCATATAAATAACCATATAACAATTACAGCACGGAAACAGGCCATCTCGGTCCTACAAGTCCGTGCGGAACAACTTTTTTCCCCTTAGTCCCACCTGCCTGCACTCATACCATAACCCTCCATTCCCTTCTCATCCATATGCCTAACCAATTTTTTTTTAAATGATACCAATGAACCTGCCTCCACCACTTCCACTGGAAGCTCATTCCACAACGCTACCACTCTCTGAGTAAAGAAGTCCCCCCTCATATTACCTCTAAACATCTGTCCCTTAATTCTGAAGTCATGTCCTCTTGTTTGAATCTTGCCTATTCTCAAAGGGAAAGGCTTGTCCACCTTGTCAAAGGAACCTTGTCAGAGGAACCTTGTCAAAGGCCTTACTAAAGTCCATATATTGATTAGTTTGAAAATGCAAAGTGTGGTTTAATTTGGCTTTGAAAATGGAAAATGTTTGCTTTGTAAATGCAAAAGGTTTGCTTTGAAAAAGCAAAAAGTAGTTTGTTTGCAAATGCAAAATTGGTTTTGTTTGAAAATGCTGATGATGTTTGCTTTTAAAATGCAAAATGTAGTTTGATTTGAAAATGCAAATGGTGTGCGTTGAAAATGCAAATTGTGGTTTACTTTGAAAATGCAAAAGGTTTTCATTGAAAATGCAAAAGGTTTTCGTTGAAAATGCAAAAGGTTTACTTTGAAAAAGCAACAGGTGGTTACTTCGAAAATGCAACAGTTATCTTCGAAAATGCAAATGGCGGTTTGCGTCGAACATGAAAATTGCGGTTAGCTTCGAACATACAAAGCGGTGTTTGCTTTGAAAATGTAAAAGCTTTGATTTGAAAATGCAAAATTATTTATTTGAAAATGCAAAGGTTTGCTTCGAAAATGCAAAAGGTGTGCTTCGAAAATGCAAATGGCGTTTTTGCATCGAAAATTCAAATGGTGGTTTGCTATGAGAATGCAAAATATATGCTTTGAAAATGCAAATGGTGGTTTGATTTGAAAATGCAGGGGGTGCTTTGCTTTGACAATCAATGGCAAGTGCGGTTGCTTTGTAAAGGCAGAGATTGGACACTGAATTTCCTCGCCAACAGACCACAGTCTGTTAGGGTCAACAACCTCACCTCCTCCACTATAATACTGAACACCGGCGTGCCTCAGGGCTGTGTGCTCAGCCCTCTCCTTTACTCCCTCTTCACCCATGACTGCATCCCTAAGAATGGATCCAACGCCATCATTACATTTGCCGACGACACCACGGTGGTGGGACTGATTAGTGACAAGGACGAGTCAGCCTACAGGGAGGAGTTCCAGCACCTGACTGCCTGGTGTGTCAACAATAACCTCGTCCTCAACGCCATGAAGACGAAAGACATTATTGTTGACTTCAGGAAGAACAGAGGGGGCAGACATTCCCCCATCCATATAAACGGGACTGAGGTGGATCGCGTCTCCAACTACAAATTCCTCGGGGTACACATCTCGGAGGATCTGTCCTGGTCCCTCAATACCTCCAAGCTGATCAAAAATATGCAGCAGCGCCTTTACTTCCTGAGGAGGCTCAAGAAAGCTCACCTGTCCCCCCAGATCCTGACCAACATTTACCGCTGTACCATCGAAAGCATCCTGCCACCTGCTTCACGGTATGGTACAGCAGTTGCACCGTGGCGGACAGGAAGGCATTACAACGGGTGGTGAAACCGCTCAGTACATCATCGATGCCCCTCTCCCTGCCATGGATGCCCTCCACCGAAAACGGTGTCTAAGACGGGCCGGGAAGATCATCAAAGCCCCCCCTCCCCCACCCTAACCATGTACAAGAGCCTCGGGTCTCGTACAAGTAGGATGAGGAACAGCTCCTACAACAACACTATCACATTGCTGAACTCGGAGTCCCGCCGATAGATGTCTCCAGTCTCCCGGTCCACATTGTTTGCGTATTCTGTATTTTTTATTTCTATATTGCACTATTACTACAGACTGACTCTAAACTGCATTTCATTGTACCCGTACTTGTATCTGTGCAATGACAATAAAGTTGAATTGAATTGAATTGAATTGAATCGAATCGAATCGAATCGAATCGAATCGAATCGAATCGAATTGAATTGAATTGAATTGAATTCTGCATTTTCAAAGCAAACCTTTTGCATCTTCAAAGCAAACTACTTTTTTGCATTTTCCATATGCATTTTCAAACCAAACCTCATTTGGCATTTTCAAACCAAATCACCATTTGCGTTTTCAAACAAACCAACATTTGAATTTTCAAACAAAACCACGATTTCCATTTTCAAACGAACGCTTCTTTCGCATTTTCAAATCAAACCATTTGCATTTTCAAAATGAATCTTTTGCATTTTAAAAGCAAACATTTGCATTTTAAATGCAAAGCGTATGCATTTTCAAAGCAAATCTTTTGTATTTTCACAGCAAACCACCTTCTGCATTTTCATAGCAAACCACATTTTTTCATTTCTAATTCAAACCACATTTTGCATTGTCAAAGCAAACCTCCTTTTGCATTTTCAAACCAAACCTCCTTTTGAATTTTCAAACCAAACCGTTTGCATTATCAAAGCAAATCTTTTGCATTTTCAAACCAAACAACCAATTGCATTTTCAAACCAAATCATTTGCATTTTCTAACCTTACCCAGCATTTGCTTTTTCAAACCAAACCACCATTTGCATTTTCACACGTAACGACCATTTGCATTTTCAAACCTAACCACCATTTGCATTTCAAATCAAACCCATGTGTGCATTGTCAAACCGAACCTTATTTCGCCTTTTCAAAACAAACCACCTTTTGCATTTTGAAAGCAAACCGCCTTTTGCAATTTCAAAGCAAACCACCTTTAGCATTTTCAATGCAAATCACCTTTTGCATTTTGAAACCACCTTTTTCATTTTCAAAGCAAACCACCTTTTTCATTTTCAAAGCAAACCACCCTTTGCATTTTCAAAGCAAACCTTCGCATTTTCAAAGCAAACAATTTGCATTTTCAATGCAAACCATTCGCATTTTCAGCGCAAACCCTTTGAATTTTCAAAGCAAACCCTTTGCATTTTCAATGCAAACCCTTTGCATTTTCAAAGCAAACATTTTGCATTTTCTTTTTTAGTAAAGAAAGTAAAGAAAGTGCGCAAGAGCCGTGAAGTGCAAGAGTGATGGGAAAAGACAGTCCCTTAGAAAATAAGTTAGAGAAGGAAGTAAAGTGAGAAAATAGACCCGAGAAAAGAAAGAAAAAGAAAATAGGAACAATCGCTCTATTATAACATTAAATTCCGCAGAAAGGGGACTACCAACCAAGTCTGGTTTTGTTGTTTTACCTCACGTTACCAGGTCCTGATACCATTTAACCATATAACATATAACCATATAACAATTACAGCACGGAAACAGGCCATCTAGGCCCTACAAGCCCATGCCGAACATGTTTCCCCCTTAGTCCCACCTGCCTGCACTCATACCATAACCCTCCATTCCCTTCTCATCCATATGCCTATCCAATTTATTTTTAAATGACACCAATAACTTATTTATTTATTTATTTATTTTTAAAATCACTATTGCACCTCATACTTCTAATAGGTCCAGAAACATAGACCACGTATTTTGGAATTGGTCTGCTTTACCTGCTAAGAGGAATCTCATCTCTTCCAGATGTAATGTTTCAAACATATTGGATATCCATATTTTTATTGTTGGTGTGGGCGCATTTCTCCAGAATTTAAGTATAAGCTTTTTTCCCCATTATTAGCCCGTAATTAAATAAATTCTTCTGAAACACGTTTAGTTCAGGGTTACCTTCCGATATTCCAAAAATAATCCATTCTGGTTTTGGTACCAGTTTTATTTTGATTAATTTTGAAAAAATATCAAATATTTCATACCAGAATTTTTGGATTTTTGTACAAAAAAAAACAAAAGAATGCGCTATGGTAGCTTCTTGACACAGGCATTTATCATAGATTGGTGAAACATTAGGGAAGATTTTATTTTATTTAGTTTTTGAATAATATAATCTATGTAATGTTTTGAATTGGATGAGCGTATGTTGTACATTGACCGAACATTTATGCACCTGTAGTAAATGATTATCCCAGCTCTCTTTTGAAATTTTTATAGCTAATTTTACTTCGGAGTCACGTGAGTGATTCCGTGAAGAACCCGCCCAGTGCGCTGTTGCGGCATTATCACACAGCTGTGCACACGCGGCCAGCGGGAGTCGGGCTCCCGCAAACCAAGGAACGTGTGGTAAGTACCTACCTTAATCGGGCCTTGTGGTTTTTGCTCCAGGGGGAGCAAAGGAGGAGAGGAAGCGGCCCCCGTTCGACTCCAGCGAAGGAGCTGTCAGTGGAGGGGGATAGGCGCAAACGGGACCGCACACGCTGCGGACCGCTGACAGGGAGCTGCGCTGATGCCGGTCCGCTGAACAGCTGTTTGGTTAACAGCAGCGGACCGGAGGGAAATTTAAAAACCCGACCGGCAGCCCTGCAGACTGCTGACAAGGAGAATCGCCGCCCGGGAACCGCTACAATGCCGCCTGAAAAACGGCAGGCAGCCTCTAACTACAGGTAAGACAAAACCTTACCAAAACTACAGGTTCTACAGGAATCAACTTCCTCCAACACTGGAACAGGTGGAGACAGCAAAAATAAGTATGTCTGTCTCCCCAAGCCAGAGGAGGTCATGGAGTTACAAAACCTCCAGGAAAAACGAGGGGTCACTGGCTGAATGCCAAGGGAGCTGGCACTCCTACCCCAGTGCTATTGCACTAGTGTTGGCAGAGGTGCATTGTGCAGCGATTCTTGCAGCCTACCCAGTGCTAGACCAAAGATAATTCAGAGCAGTAAAAAACACAGTGGGGCATCCATCTTGTTCAAACTGGAAGAAAAACTTTATTTACAGACTTGCTCACACATCAATTACAGTACCTCTCATTGGCTGTTATCATTGTCAGTTACTATTGGCTGCTATCATTGTCAGTCTTTCACTACCTGCACCAAGTTTGTCTGAGTAACAATACAACATTAAGATTAACTTCTTTACAATTGAGAGCATATTTTTCATATATGTCAACACCCCCACTTGCTCTCGCATTGTTATCTTAACTCAAAATAAAACATCTTAAGGGTTTCTACCTTACATCATGTAGACTGTTACATACATGGTTACTCTCCAAACATAAATTTTGCAAACTCCATCAACTTAAATTTTGTTGCAGGTTTTGTCATCACATCTGCTACCATCTGGTCTGTTGGGCAATACTCCAAACTTATTTTGCCATGATTCACAGTGGACCTCACGAAGTGATATTTTATGTCCACATGCTTACACCTCTGTCTACTTACAGGATTCTTTGCTAACGCAATTGTACCCTGGTTATCCTCATAAACCTTGGGTGTTGGGTACTGATGTCCATCAATACCTTCTAGTAATTGTACTAGGTACATACACTCTTGTAGTGTTGCGGCTAACTCCATATACTCAGCTTCACAAGTTGACAGTGCAACGGTGGGCTGCTTTTTGGTTTTCCATGAAATCTCGCAATCTATTGGTGCATGTAGGTAGGCAGTTTTGACATCCATCTGATGTAAAATCAGGTTTTCCTGTGCTGCTTTTTGCATCATCACTCTGATACTGGTCAGGTTAGCAGTAGGACAAAATGTCTCCTCATAGTCTACACCTAATATTTGACTGTATCCTTTGGCTACATACCGTGCCTTGTATTTATCAGATCCATCCTCATTGTTCTTGATTGCATAGACCCATCTACCCCCCACTGCTTTCTTACCCTCAGGCAAGTTGGTTAGGGTAAATGTGTCATTTTCTCTCAGCGACTGCATTTCCTCATGCATTGCGTTAACCCATTCCTTTGAGTTAGTTGAGGTTACAGCTTCCCTGAATGTTAGGGGGATGTTACACATCAATCTGTAGCAATAATCTATGTTAATCATTACATGATCATCACTCGCCTTGCCAGTTACATATTCACTTAAGTAACCTGGTTTCTTCCTCAATCTAGAAGGGTAACGTGTAGGCTCATGCTTATTTTCACCTATCTGTGCTTGGCTATTCACCTCAGGCCTAGTTACTGGATCTTGGCTCTGAGTATGTCCTGGACTCTCATCAGTATTTTCTCTCATCCTACTCGCCCTATTCTGCACCTCAAAGTCATCGTCACTGGGGGTCATGTCAGTCTGTGTCTGCCTCTCTATAATTGTTTTGGTCACAAACTTCACCAGTCTGTGCTTCTTTACTTTCCCATTGTCAGGATAGTAAACCATGTAAGCTGGGCTATTCTTGTCGTACCCGACAAAGATTCCCTTCTCACACTTTGAATCCAGTTTTCTCTTGTCCTGTTTATAGGCATAACACTCAGACCCAAACGTTTGCATCCTAGGTAGGTTGGGACGTTTTCTTGTCAGCATCAAGTAAGGCGTCTGCTTTGTGCGCTTGTTAAAGCATCTGTTCCTCACTACAGCTGCTGTCTGCACTGCATAGGTCCAAAACTGTTTAGGTAACTCACTCTCTATTAGCATACACCTGGCCATGTCAAACAGGGTGCGCCAATTTCGCTCAGCAGTACCATTCTGGTGTGGTGAGTATGGCGCTGATGTCTCATGTCTAATGCAATTTCTGCTGAGTAGTGCCTGGTAATTCTTTCCCATGAATTCAGTACCATTGTCAGACCTCATACATTTAATCTTCCCGTATGGGGCTGTGTCAGCAAGAAACCTCTCGGTGGCTTGCACTGTGTCACTCTTATTCTTTAGAAAGTACACAAACACTGCACTGGAATAATCATCAGTGAATGATAGCGCAAACATGTACCCCTCTCTGGACTCTGGGTCTATCGGTCCCGCTAAATCTGTGTGTACCAACTTCAAAGCTGCTTTGGCTCTTACATCAGGGTCCCTGTTCCTAGTTTGGATAAACTTTCCCTGAGTACACACTTCACAGTGTAGAGCAGGTTTGTCTGTTTTGCCCTTAATTGCCATACCTTCAACAACATTCTGTAATTTTTGAATATCTTCATAATTACAGTGCCCTAGAATCTCATGCATTGTCTGCATATCATAACTGCTCTTACATTGGTCATCACATTCAACGTTTACCGTGTGCAAGTAGTACCGTCTGTTGTACTCATGAATGTGGAATTTTGTACCGTCCTTGTGTTGTAGGACGTCTTCCCCATCCCTGAAGATTACGGTTGCTCCGCTGGAAGCAGCTGTTTTTACAGAGAAGATGTCCTGCGGGTATGAGGGGATGTACAATGCCTGCCTCAGTGTTGTGTTGTGGCGACGCCCTTGGCTGTCGACCAAGCAAACCTCCGCGTCTCCTCTGCGCTCCGCGACTCCATCACACCTTGTGCCGTCAGCCAACTCCACGCAGTGTGTCTCGGACTGGAACATATCGTCGAATTTCTTGAACCTTGCTATATCAGTGATGATATGCGAAGTTGCCCCCGTATCGACCATCAGCCCTTTCAACTCGACTCCACGCTCTGACTGGATCTTCGCGCCCCTTTCACTCACCAGGAATGCATATTCCTTGTTGTTAGTCTCCCCGGAAACTTGTCGTGCGTCGTCCCGCCGCTGTTTCCGTCTGCAGGTTGCGTCCCGATGTGTGGTGCTTTTACAGTGACTACACCACTGCTTGCGTTGACATGCTCTGGTTTTATGTCCTTTTAGGCCACACCTGAAGCACACGATGTCCGCTCTCTCCGCACTTGTACTTGTCGTGTCGGGTCTCACACTCGGTTGCACACGTGCCTTCATGACATTGTCGTTGGATGCTGCTGCACGCATCTTTTCCGTGTCTTCATAGCTCCGTAATTTAGTTTTAAATTCGGCAAAAGGCATTGCCTGCTCACTTTGCGTGACATGGATAGCAAATGGTTTGAAAGATTCAGGCAGTCCCTTCAGAATCATTGCAATTAACAGTCCGTCACTCAATACCTCACCAGCGTTTCTCAATGCTGTGATGGCTGTCTCTGCCGTATAACATATTCAGTTACACTCTCGCTGCTCAACTTTTGAAGTGAAGTCAGTTCTGTATACAGACTTATTACACGTGGCTTTCCCTTACCCGCATAATAATCTCTCAAAATAGTTAGCGCTTTCCGCCCATCGTCTGCTGCTTCTCGCATTACCAGCGACAAACTCTTGTCATCCAGAAACTGGATTAGTTCAGCATATGCCTCTGCATGTTTGGCCTCGTCTCCTTCTTCATTGTCGGTAGGCTCTTCCAAGATAGTATCCTTTAGCCCTTGCAACCGAAGATGGCCCAAGAATTTTGTCTCCCACAGCTCATAGTTCTTTTCATCTCCGTCAAAAACTAGCCGAGACCAGCGGCTACTGGACCGGGTGCTCCGTCTACTCATGGTGCTAGCTTAGCAAGTTAACTCTCACCGGACGTTTCTCTCGGTGGTAAATCCCTGGGTAACTCTAGGTAACTCTAGGTAAAGCTGGGTAAAGCTGGGCCCATAACCTGTTGGCAGAGGTGCATTGTGCAGCGATTCTTGCAGCCTACCCAGTGCTAGACCAAAGATAATTCAGAGCAGTAAAAAACACAGTGGGGCATCCATCTTGTTCAAACTGGAAGAAAAACTTTATTTACACACTTGCTCACACATCAATTACAGTACCTCTCATTGGCTGTTATCATTGTCAGTTACTATTGGCTGCTATCATTGTCAGTCATTCACTACCTGCACCAAGATTGTCTGAGTAACAATACAACATTAAGATTTACTTATTTACAATTGAGAGCATATTTTCATATATGTCAACAACTAGCCATCTCCCTTGTCGAGGGATTGATGCAACAACGGAGTTTGAGCTATGCCTCCTCCAATTTATAGCACACCCTTTTGCTGCCTCTTTTGAGGCTAGCTAAGGAGGCCAGGGCTGGTCTGGCTTAAACGCTGTGCAGGCGGATGAGAACCGCAGTATGCCAGGGGAGCAGGATCAGGAAGAGCTGCTGGGTGTCGTGGGCCACTACATGGCTCCTCTACGCGACCATCTTCCCAAACAAAGCCCTGCAGGAGTAGGCCTGACTAGAGGCAAATCTGCAGGCAGCTGGGTCAGCAGACTCGCAGACAAGAGCTAAAAGCAGCGAATTCTGAAGCTCCTAACAGAAGGGTCAAGATGTCACCGCCTTTGCTCGTTTTTCCACGGATCATACTCACCTGGCAGGCGAGACGCCATGATCACCAAGGTGGTTCTCCCAGGATGAGACTATCCCGTTGCACTACGAGTGTGCTGACGCCTAAGATGTTCCCAAATTTGGGATACTCGACTGACATTTGTGCATATAAGACCTGCCCTCAACCCCAAATATACGGGGCTATGCAAACCGCTGCTGCGGGAAGAGAGGCAGCTAAACCTGTGCGCTTCATGAGGGCAGGCCATGGAACGAGCAGGACATCGCATCCAACACCCAGCTGGCAGCACCCCTCGGCATCCACCAGCAAATATCGAACAAGGACTGGTGAAAGGCTGGCGACCGCTTCACATTACCCACAAAGTTCTTTTTAGACAGAGGCCCAGAGCGGAGCCGTGGGAAAATGTGCCGCCCCACCGACAGCACCAGCATACCAGCAAAACTAAGCCTTCATGGAAAACAATGAACATGGAGGTAGGTAGTCTGGTTCCTCCCAGTTTGCACAAAATAAGGGTGTTCTACTAACTGCGGGGGGGGGGGGGGGGGGGGGGGGGGCATTTACACTTGTTGATAAAAGCATGGGATGCTGTCACAAATAACTAATATATACTCAACAGTATTAGTGGATAAAAACTTGAACTCAAATTGGGCATATTACCGCCAGTTCAGCAATGCGCCCAAAGGGCGTTTTCTCCCTCTAAGAAAGAGAAGCGAGAAGGTCAAGCTGAACTAGAAAGGCTCATTACTAAACGGATGATGGGAGTAAACATGAACCATTGGAATTTGTATCGAATATATTCACTACAACTACAAAAGATGGTGAATGTAGCATCATCATTGATCTAATATCACTAAATAAATCTGTTGAGTATATACACTTTAAGATGGAGACGGGTTTTTGTCACTGCCAGACATCTGATCTCCAAAGGATACCTTATGGCGAGCACTGATATGGAAGATGCAAACTATATTATACCCATACACTAGGATCATTGTAGATACCTAAAAAAATTACCTGGATAATGGATATCCCGGTTAGGGCAACAATGGGAGTATAGAGCATTCCCAATGGTCTAACCTCAGCCCTAAACTATTATAAATATTAAAAATAGCCATTAAAATATTAAGAAAACAAGCATAATCATGGCATATATTGGATGATATCCTCATATTAGGGGAAACAAAGGAATTAGCTGTGGCAGCAGTTCTAGCTACGAAACAGCTCCCTAAAGCACTGAGGTTCATCCCACGCCCAGATAAACCAGAATTGAAGCCGTTAACTACCATGGATTATCTGGGCTCCAATATCAATTTCATCCATATGACTGTTACTTTGCCAAGGTGCTTGGGTCACTATAATCAAATCATGAATGTACCCACTGAAGCTATATCACAATTACAGGGATGGGCAGAATATGTTTGGCATAGTTTTCAGCCCTATTATTATCACCAATCCCAACTTGGTTATTAAAAACCGATGCCAGTACTTTAGGCTGGGGAGCAACTAAACTCCATATCCACCACAGGTAACAGATGGACCAATTCAGAATATCGTTACTACACACACCGAGCACCAACTATTTGGGATTGGTGATCGCCTATTGGGCTAAAAAGCATATGCATTTCAAATGCAGCACGTACATATGCAGTTACGGATTGATAATACTATGGTGGTGGCTTATATCAACCATATGGGGAGCATAAAATCATTATCGTGCAACAAATTGGTCAAACAGATCTGGCAAAGGTGTGTCAAAAGACATTTTAACTATCAGCTGCCTATTTCCGAGGAAGCTAAAACACAGTGGGAGACACCACGTTACGGGTAAAAATTTATGATAACATGGTATAGATGTCAAACCCAAAATATCTGCTAAAGGTATTAAGCAGTTTGAACGCCAGATATCAATTTGGTTGCACAAGACGGAATCACCAGTAACCTATGTATGTGACTTAGGAACCAGATCAGAGGCAGCAGCGATAGATGCATACACGCTGGAAGGGGGGAATTTCTGCTTTGCCTTCCTCCCTTCTGCCTCAGCAGTCGGGCACTTCGCAATACAGATGGAATCTGTCTCCGAGATATTGAACGTGCCCGACCGGCCTACACAGCCATGGTTCCCAATTCATCACGACATGGTGGGCGAGTCACCTATGGATTTCCCTAGTGGACCATGGTTGCTGACTCAACCCAGTATCAGGCATAAGCCACCCATGCCATAAAAAACATCAAACTCCTGGGAGTAGGTTTTGAATAGACCTTGCCAGGGACTGGGATTATCCAAATGAACCATTACCACCATTACGGCATCCCTGCGAACAGTCACCAAGAGCATGGGAAAATACTGCCACGACGCAGGGACAACATACCAAACTATTCAACCACTGACGTATTGGAGTTCCTGGACCATCTACACCATGATTAAAAGGTGAGTTACAGTGCCGTAAATACAGCATGGAGCGCCTTATCTGCTTATCTAAAACAGCATGACAGCTGAGCATGGGATCCCATCCACCGAAGGTAAACTTCTGAAGGGCAACTATAATAATAAGCCCCAAAAACCCAGGTATACCCATGTATGGGATATTGGTGTGATATTGACATATCTCAGAGAATGGCACCAGCCAGATCCCTCAGTCTTGCTCAAACTATGTTAAAAACGCTCATGCTTATGGCTCTTGTATACGCTCACAGAGTCCAGTGACTCCATAAAACTAGACTGGATAACATGGTGATTACCCCAGACGCATCACGTTCATCATTCTAGGTCTGGTAAAACCTAACTCGCAGGTATATGGGACTAGGCGAGATTATGAGTTCGGCACGGACTAGTTGGGTCGAGATGGCCTGTGTTTTCCGTGCTGCAATTGTTATATGGTTATATGGACCAGGAACGCCCAATTCACTGGTGGGATTCCGGGCCTACCCACCAGAGTCCAGGTTGAGTGTGGTGACCCATCTACTACAATATAAAGACAAAACCCACAATCTTAGAGGGAGAGGAAAGCCTATGGGTCAACCACAGAAACCCCAAGACGGGGTACGAGCCAAACCACTTCAAGGTGGCTCAAACAGGTACTGAACGCTGCCGGAATAGATAATAATACATTTAAATCCCATTCCACTAGGGCAGCATCGATATCAGCGGCTGAACGAATGGACATCCCGGTTGACCACATTCTCAATACGGCAGGATGGTCAAGGGAACGACGTTCAGAACATTTTTTTATTGTAAACCGTTGATAAGCCTGATTTAATTGCAGAAAGAATATTACAAACTTCAATAATAATTTAAGCTCAGGGGAGCTATTTATGTTGTTATTGTTAACAAATACCTTTCTGTTTCTTGTGAAAGCAGATCCATTGGTTGATTACGATAACACTTCCTCCCTCAAAAACTTCGGCAGTGAGTGAAATAAAATCTGTTACACGGTTTGAAATCACAGACCTTTGAAATCTTCACGGAATCACTCACGTGACTCCGAAGTAAAATAGTAAGATTAAACGAGTACTTACCAGTATGAAGTTTGATCTGTATTTTAGGAGGAGTTACGATGAGGGATAACGTGCCCTCCGCTCCCACCCTCAATATATAGATCAAACTAAGAAACTGATGTCTCATGATCTTTACTATCTTACTTCAAATATTGTGTCTATCCTGTGATTTCACACCGCTGCTTCGAAGTATGCCGCACCTGCGCACTGGGCTGGGGTCTTCACGTAATCCCTCATCGTAACTCCTCATAAAATACAGATCCAACTTCATACTGGTAAGTACTCGTTTAATCTTACTATTCTTGTTCCCAATCTCTTCTAATTCCATCTGTTGTGGGTATTTCTATGTTTAAAATGATATTATATAGGCACGATATTAGATTAGCTCATTCCGCATTTGTCTTCATTGCTTCATCCAGTAAGTCGGAAGGCATATTATGATGTTTAAGAAGGAACTGCAGATGCTGGAGAATCGAAGGTACACAAAAAGGCTGGAGAAACTCAGCGGGTGCAGCAGCATCTATGGAGCGAAGGAAATGGGCAACGTTTCGGGCCGAAACCGTTCTTCAGACTGATCGGGGGCGGAGGTGGGCGGGGACAAGAAAGGAAAAAGGAGGAGGAGCCCAAAGGCTGGGGGGTGGGAGGAGACAGCAGGGGGACTGAGGAAGGGGAGGAGACAGCAAGGACTAACAAAATTGGGAGAATTCGATGTTCATGCCCCCAGGATGCAGACTCTCCAAACGGAATATGAGGTGTTGTTTCTCCAATTTCCGGTGCTGCTCGCTGTGGCCATGGAGGAGGCCCAGGACAGAGAGGTCGGAGACGGAGTGGGAGGGGGAGTTGAAGTGCTGAGCCACCGGGAGGTCAGCTTGGTTATTGCGGACCGAGCGGAGGTGTTCAGCGAAACGATCGCCCAACCTCCGCTTGGTCTCACCGATATAGATCTGCTGACATCTAGAGCAGCGGACGCAATAGATGAGGTCGGAAGAGATGCAGGTAAACCTCTGTCGCACCTGGAACGATTGCTTGGGTCCTTGAACGGAGTCGAGGGGGGAGGTAAAGGGACAAGTGTTGCATCACTTGCGGTTGCAAGGGAAAGTGCCCGGGGAGGGGGTGGTACGAGAGGGAAGGGAAGAATTGACAAGGGAGTTATGGAGGGAGCGGTCTTTGCGGAAGGCAGATATGGGGGGAGATGGGAAGATGTGGCGAGTGGTGGGGTCACGTTGGAGGTGGCGAAACTGACGGAGGATTACTTAGGCATATTATGATAGTCTTTTGTGTATTTTTTCAGATAATCACGAATTTGAAGATATTTAAAATATTGGTTATTTTTCAAATTATATTTCAGTTGTAGTTGTTGAAATGATAGTAATTATCCCAATTCATATAGATCTTCGAGCGTTTTGATTCCCATTCTTTCCCATTGTAAAAATGATTTGTCTATGATTGATGGTTTAAACGATGGATTATTGACTATTGGTATTAAAAGATAGGTTTCTTAATTTTAAATTCTGTTTTATTTGTTTCCATGTTCTAATTATGTTATGTATAATTGGATTTTTATTATAATTTTTATTATTCAAATTTATTGGTGAGAGGATAGTCGCTCCTATATTACTCGGGGAGCAGTCCGCTTTTTCCATTACCATCCAGTCCGCCTGCTGGGCAGAATTGTCCAGCAGGTGAATCATATTTTTAATATTTACTGCCCAATTATAATACATAAAACTAGGGAGCGCTAGACCCCCCCCCCCCCAACTCTTTTTGTTTATTAAGGTGTGCTATTTGTATTCTATGGGATTTATAATCCTATTTAAAATTTGTAATGTCTGAGTGCAATCTTTTGAAAAACTTTTTTGGGAGATATATAGGTATTGATTGAAATAGGTATAGGATTTGTGGTAAGAAAATCATTTTTATAGCATGTATTCTGCCTATTAAGGACATCGGAAGTGTTTTCCAGAATTTAATCAAATTATTTAATTTCTTGAGTAAGGGATTATAATTGGCTTTAAACATATCCTGGTAATTTCTAGTAATTTCAATTCCCAAATATTTGAATTTTTCTGTAGCTATTTTAAAGGGGAATTTCCGGAGATGTGTTGAGTCTTTTGGTTTTATCGACATAATTTCACTTTTACCAAACCTCCTTTTGCATTTTCTAACCAAACCTCCTTTTGCATTTTCTAACCCAACCTCCTTTTGCATTTTCAAACCAATGCTCCTTTTGCATTTTCAAAGCAAACCGTTTGCATTTTCAAATCAAACCTTTTGAATTTTCGAAGTCAACATTTGCATTTCAAAAGCAAACCTTTTGCATTTTCAAACCAAACCTCGTTTTGCATCTTCAAACCAAATCACCATTTGCATTTACAAACAAACCATAATTTGCATTTTAAAACCAAACCACGGTTTGCATTTTCAAACCAATGCTTCTTTCGCATTTTCAAATCAAATATTTTGCATTTTCAAAACAATCTTTTTTCATTTTCAAAGCAAACTTTTGAATTTTTAATGCAAAGATTTTGCATTTTTTAAGCAAATCTTTTGCATTTTCACAGCAACCCACCTTCTGCATTTTAATAGCAAACCAACTTTTGCATTTGAAAAGCAAACCACCGTTTGCATTTTCAAGGCAAACCTCCTTTTGCAATTTCAAACCAAACCTCCATTTGAATTTTCAAACCAAACCTTTTCCATTTTCAAAGCAAACCAACCTTTTGCATTTCAAAGCAAACCAACCTTTTCCATTTTCAAATCAATTCGCCTTTTGCATTTTGAAAGTAAACCTCCTTTTGCATGTTCAAACTAAACCACCTTTTGCATTTTGAAACTAAACTATCTTTTTAATTTTCAAAGCAAACCACATTTTGCATTTTCAAAGCAAACCAGCCTTTTAATTTTCAAAGCAAACTATTTGCATTTTCAAAGTAAACCTTTAGCAATTTCAGCGCAAACCCTTTGCATTTTCGAAGGAAACATTTTGCAATTTCCAAGCAAACCTTTTGCATTTTCAAATCAAGCATCCTTTTACATATTGAAAGCAAACCTTCTTTAGCATTTTCAAAGCAAACCACCATTTGCACTTTCAAATTAAACATTTTGCATTTTCAAACAAAACTTTTTCCATTTTCAAACCATACAACATTTTTGCTGGTTTGGTGTACTTTGTGATTTGCACTCTCCTGAAGACCAGACGCCGGGCATTCTTGTCTGATGATACAGTGGTCTACAAGAAGTCTAGATACGACCTTGGAAAGGCCATCAAAAAGGCCAAAGGGGACTTCTGTTCCAAGCTGGAGGATGAGACAGATGTTCGGCAGCTGTGGCGGGGCCTGAATGCAACCACAAGGCGAAATCAGGAGGTAGCTCAAATTTTCGGCGTAGCATCACTCCCTGACGAGCTCAATGCGTTTTACGCACGCTTTGCTAGGGAGAACACGTATGTACCTTCTGGAGACCATAATCCCTGTGATGGCATTTCAGTCAAAGTCACAGAGGCCGGCGTCAGAAAATTATTCTGAGGGGTGAACCCTCGAAAAGCCCCTGGGACTCATGGTGTACCAGGTCGCGTTCTGAAAATCGGTGCGGACCATCTGAATGCAGATTTTACGGACATTTTCACCTCTCACTTCTGAGGTCTGACATTACCACAGAATGGCATCAATTATACCAGTGCCCACGAAGAGCAATGTGAAGTGCCTCAACTATCGACCAGTGGCATTAGCGTCGGTGGTGATGAAGTGCTTTGAGAGGTTGATCATAGAAACATTTAAAATAGGTGGGGACCGGAGGGGGCGCTGCAATGCAGCAGTATCTGTACAGCCTGTCTGTTATTTCAATCTTAAAAAAAAAATTAGTTAGTCTAAAGTTTTGTGTTGGGTAAATTTTAACTTTTCTATGCGGGGGAGGGGGCAGGGTAAGGGGAAAACCGTTTCCCAGTCTCTTCCTGGCGGGGATGCGACTATTTGGAGCTCCGGAGCGTTGGGGCGGTGCTCCAACATCGTGGAGCTCTGGTGCGGAGAGCTTCCAACGCGGGCGGAGCTGAACAACATCGTGGAGTCCTGGGGCGCCTTGCAGAGGGTCTCCAGCAGCAGTCTCCACCCGGCGCGGCCTGCGGACTTTGGAAGCCGCCGACTCCGTTAGGAGGGGCCGACTCTGGTGTCCACGCCGCAGAGGACGTCCCGCAGCCCCGACGTCGGACCTGTATCACCCCGGCGAGCGGTCCTGGACATCGGGCCGCCCGTAGGTGCAACAGCGGAGGGCTGCGGGAGGCCCTGACCACGGGGAACAGTGGAGGAAGAGACTGACGTTGGTGCCTTCCCACACATTCGGAAACTTTGATTCTGCTGTTTGGGGATGTTTTAAGTTAATTTCTATAGTGTGTGTTCTTTATACCCTTGCTGGCTTAACCCCTCCCTTCACCACCTCTAGTTTAAATTCCAATTGGAATATTTTGGAGGACCCAAGAACCAAGAAGGGGACATAGATTCATAGTTGAAAGGTGGAGTAATTATGGTGTAATGGAAACTCACACAGAATAGAAATCTTTGCCAGCTTAGATCAGTCAATAGGCAACAGACAATAGGCAATGGATGCAGTAGGCCATTCGGCCCTTCGAGTCAGCACCGCCATTCAATGTGATCATGAATGATCATCCACAATAGAATCCCGCTCCTGCCTCCGCCATAATCCCTTGATTCTGTCTAACCCTCTTGAAAGCATCCAGAGCATTGACCTCCACTGCCATCTGAAGCAGATAATTTCACGGATTCATAACTCTCTGTGTGAACAAGCTTTTCATCGGCTTCTTCTAAATGGTTCACCCCTCATTCTTAAACTGTGGCCCTTGTTTCTGGACTCCTCCAATATCGGGAACATGTTTCCTGCCTCTCGTTCACCGTTTCAACGCTTCATCTCCCTCACTGCCAGTTTCCAACCAGCTACCACTTTTTTTCTGCTCGAGCCCCGGCCCTTCCCTCCGCTTTCTCGCCGTGCCTGTCACCGTTTCAGAGAAAACGTGTTAGGCCAAAATCCATTCAAGCCCGCGGACGCCATCGGCTGCCTTGTCTATGCACTACCCCCGTTTGCTCATCGAAAATTGAATGTTCTCTCCGAGATGGAATGAGCCCAGCAACAACCCGCTTACATTTACACAATGTCCTCACATATCTATTTGGGGACCACAATGTGTTTCATTGACGTAAATCTCTTTAAAATGCAGCCACGAACTGCAACGTAAATGAAGCAGTCAACTTACAGTCAGGAACATTCACAGACAGAGTTTAAAAATAAGATATACTGTCCACACCGACTTGGGTTTATTTCAATTAGAGTATTAGAAACACCAAGAATTAAAACAATCTTTCTATTCGGTTCTTATATAACCATATAACAATTACAGCACGGAAACAGGCCATCTCGACCCTTCTAGTCCGTGCCGAACACATAATCTCCCCTAGTCCCATATACCTGCGCTTCAGACCATAACCCTCCATTCCCTTCCCATCCATATAACTATCCAATTTATTTTTAAATGATAAAAACGAACCTGCCCCCACCACCTTCACTGGAAGCTCATTCCACACAGCTACCACTCTCTGAGTAAAGAAGTTCCCCCTCATGTTACCCCTAAACTTCAGTCCCTTAATTCTCATGTCATGTCCCCTTGTTTGAATCTTCCCTACTCTCAGTGGGAAAAGCTTTTCCACGTCAACTCTGTCTATCCCTCTCATCATTTTAAAAACCTCTATCAAGTCCCCCCTTAACCTTCTGCGCTCCAAAGAATAAAGCCCTAACTTGTTATGAATATTACTGGTTGTAGGGAATTATCCAACTTTAACAACAGGGTATTAAATGTAACTGTTGTATTAATCTACAGCCCTACAACATTGTAAGTAGGTTTGATTTCAACGAACCAACTACTTTTACATGTTTTCCTCTGATTATTTGCCTCTGTTTATTCCCGTCTTTCACCCAATCCATCAGGTGAAACGTTAATCGCCGGCCTCAGGCCAAGAGAGAGAAATAGTCTTGAGTTGTCATTTGTCATAAGTACCGAGGCAGAGTAATGCAATTCTTACTTGTCCTTAACATGAGTTTGCATCTATATCACTACTCACAACATTGCCTCCTTAAACTGCGGGACACACTTCTGTTCCTGACTCCAATGTTAGTAAATAATCCTAGCTCCTCATTCATGGAATGCTGCCATTCCATCCTCCATGTCCGTAATCTTCCAGATTTGTAATCAGCATTCCCAACTCCCAACAAAGTGGGTTGTAAAATCTCTGACTCAGCCATTTTTTGCCTGAGCCCAGACCTCTGTTGTGCGGGTAGACAAATCTGAGATAGTCAAGCGGGAATGGGGTGGCTCCGTAGTTGGTCAGGCAGGATCTGAGGAGAGAGGACATGAGTTAGCATTCTGCGCCTCATGTCGAAGTTTGTCCTGACACTGTCAGTTCTGCTGCACATATAATAATTACTTGTATCTCCACCACTATCTGCATATCAGATCTCACCTCCCCCCCTCCAGAGAGAATAAGCGTAGAGATCCCTGGTCTTCATCTTTCACCCCATCATCCCATCCCCAGGCGCTTTCTCCTACAACCCACCAGGGGATGCGTCACTCTGTCCCTACAACTCGACCGTCAACACCATTCAGGAACACAAACAGCCCTTTCATGGGAGGCACAGATTCACTTGCATTTCCTCCATCCTCGTCTATGGCACTCGGTTCTCTCGATGTGGCCTCCTTTACATCTAAAGGCCTCTACTTCCTCTGAAGAACGAGGAAGTTTGGCATGTCTCAAACTTTGAAGAATTACGTGTCCGCTGTACCATAGTGAATTAATTGTTGTTGATGTTGATCGGATGAGGACAGTATAGGGTGTGTAAATGGAAGCAGGGATTGAAATTAGAAAAATAATCCAAGCGAGGAAAATAACGCTGAATTCACGGAACTTCTCGCAACTTTGGCAGCGTCAGAAACGTGGCGCCTCTCTCTGTACTGCCTGGGTGAGGTCTGTATTTTACCGGATTACATGCAAAAACAAAGAATATCACCGTCCCTTGATACATGTGACCATAGAGTATAATTGAATCATTGAGTTGAATTCAAGATTGCACATGAGATTGATAAATAAAATAACAGTGTTTGCTATAAATTGATTTCACGAAAGGTCACTGGATCATAGAGCCTCACCCACGTAACCGCAAAATCCAACTGGCGTACAAGCGTCACTTCCGCTACATGTTATTGATGCTGAAAACGCGCTCTTTCACACCAGTTAAAAACCACGAAAACGGCCCGTTTTTGAGCTGTAAATAACTGTGCCAGTCGGGGTGACCGTGAGGCACAGTTATCTTACTTTACAGTCCAGAAGATAGATAAAAACGAAGGTAAATACAAGAGGGAGCTGAAGGGGCAACAACAGCGGAAGTGGTTAGCGGACATTCACCGTGGAGAATATAAATATTGAAAATATCGGGAATTATCGCGTTTGCTCGCTGCATTTCATCAAAAGTAAGGCATTATTGAAGTTTTATCTTTAAAAATTTGTTATATGAAAAGTTGTAAAAGTGAAAAATCCGTCAGTAAAATAAATAAATCTATGTCTATGTTTCTAGCTTCAGAAGCGTTTTCATTTTACATGTTAAAACCCACCTGAGAACCATGGGCGATTTTGCAATTTTACTGACGGATTTTTCACTTTTACACCTTTTTATATAACAAATGAATAAAGATAAAACGTCAATAATGCGTTACGTTTGATGAAATGCAGCGAGCAAACGCGATAATTCCCGATATTTTCAATATTCTCAACACCTCACACACACACACACACACACACACACACACACACACACACACACACACACACACACACACACACACACACACACACACACACACACACACACACACACACACACACACACACACACACACACACACACACACACACACACCGGACCAACCAGCTAACGTTAATTAGGCAGCTAGCTTCTTGCGTTCACTGCTCCAAAGTATGGACTTCACATGGACACTATGGACTCTTATGCTTCTACTGTTCGTCTTGGATTATCTGTCCACTGCATCATATGGACATACTCTTCCGGATAACCAACTGATTACTTACTGCAGGGACTTTTTACTGCAATTTACAGCTGCAATTACACTCTCACCAAGCCCCTGCCATAGACAAGTTGCCGGAGGAGGTACAATGTAAACTCTCAACCGACCGGACAGGCACCCTGCACAACAATAGAAAGAAGGTAACGAGACGGGGGAGGAAGAAGAAGCGTGGAATTAAAGCAAGACTTAGGCGAGGAGAAAGTAAGCACCGTACCCTTCCCTCAGTGATACCTCTGGCAGCTTGTTCCATTTCCCCACGACCTCCTGTGTGGAAATATTGTTCCTCAGGTTACAATTAAATCTTGCACCTCTCACCACAAACCTGTGTCCTCTAGTTCTCGACTACACTACTCCGGCATTCGCCCTATCCATTCACATCTTGATCCCATGCACGTCAGCCTCCGGCGCTCCAATTAATTGCTGCAGGGCGTCAGCCGTTTTAGCGAATGAGAATGCGTATTGAACCAGGAAGTGGAGGTTAAAATGGCTTCGAAAGAGCAGGTCGACAGTTTAACTGAGGAGGTAGTTTGTCCCATCTGCCTGGATTTCTTCACAGAACCGGTATCACTGGAGTGTGGGCACAACTTCTGCCGCTCCTGTATCACACAGAGTTGGGACAGGGAGGGGAGAAACTCCTGCCCGGAATGTAGAGAGCAGTTTACAGACCGCACCCTCACGGTGAGTCGGGCCTTGGCGAGACTGTCTGAGAAAGCTCGAACACTGAGCCTGAATCGGACGGAGAAGGAACGTAAACTTCAGTGCGAGGAACATCAGGAAGAACTGAAGCTGTTTTGTGAAACGGACAAGAATCTGATATGTGTGATTTGTGTAGCTGGGCGGGACCACGGAGATCACCGCTTCATGCCGGTTAAAGAAGCGGTTGAAACCTGCAAGGTAAAAGCAAACCGATTTTGATCGCATTATTGTTCAATTCCATCTTTATAATCTAACACTTTTATTCTCTGATTTTCAACCACAATCCCAGGATCAGGTGAAATCTTCCATCCAGTCTCTCACAAAAAAGAAATCGGAGATCCAGCGAATGAAGCGGCAACAGAAACAGAAGATTTCTGGAGTTCTGGTGAGTGTTTCCATTTTCGATTTCCTGATCTTGTGTAGATTTGATCCCTGTGATGCGTGTAATAATAGGGCAGCGCAGTGACACAAGTAGTGCTGCTGTCTCCTAGTTCTGGCGAGCGGGTTCGATCCTGACCTCGGGTGCTGCCCATGTGGTTCACGGCTTCTCCCTGTGACCGCATCGGATTCATAGAACATATGTGCAGGAATAGGCCATTCGGCCCATCGAGACAGCACACCATTCAATATGATAATGGTTGATCATCCAACATATGTACTAGGTTCCTGCTTTCCCCCCATATCCTTTGATTCCATTAGCCCAAACAGCTAAATCTAAATCTTGAAAACATCCAGTGAATTGGCTTCCACTGCCTTCTGAGGCAGATAATTCCACAGATTCACAACTCTCTGGGTGAAAAGTGTTTCCTCATCTCGGTCCTAAACAGAAAATCGAAATATAGAAAAATAGGTGCAAGAGTAGGCCATTCAGCCCTTCGAGCCAGCACCGCCATTCAATACGATCATAGCCTACCACGTATTCTTAAACCCTGGTTCTGGACTCCACCAACATCGGGAACATTTGTCCTGCATCTAGCCTCTACAATCCCTAAAGACTTTTATATCAGAATCAGAATGAGAATCACACTTTATTCGCCAAGTATGTTTTGCAACATACAAGAAATTTCATTGGTCAGGTCAGTCATACTATTAAAAGCAACAGGTCACTCAAAAATACAGTTTATTATAAACATCCACCACAGAGACCCGTACACATTCCTCACTGTGATGGAAGGCGAAGTAAAGTTCAAGTCCTTCCTTATGTTCTCCCTCGGTCGTGGGCCACGAGCCTCCGTTGACGGGGCGATCTTGACTACCGTAGCTGGCGGCGTTTGGGCTCTCCACATGGAGGTGATCTGTTCATGCATCGGGGAGATTTCAGCTCCTCTGTGCTGGACGATCGAACCTCACGTCGGGGCTGGTTGAACCGACTGCAACTTTGGAGCTCTCGACTAGCCTCTCCCGAAGACTGTGAACCCTTGAGTCTACAGTGGTGATGGTAGGAGAGACCATGCAGCCTCACAGCATCCTCCTCACAGCTCACAAAGCCGCCCAGCTTTGTGTCATGCGCAAACTTGGAGATGTTATATTTAATTCCCTCATCTAAATCGTTAGTCTATATATTGTAAATAACTGCAGTCCTAGCAATGAACCTTACAGCACCCAACTAGTCATTTGGCTACTGTCAATTATCACTGCGAATGTGGGTGGTGGGCAGATCAATGGGAATTAATGGGAATGTGAAAAGGAACAGGCAGCAGGGAATCATATTGGGGATAGAAGATTTATGGGTCATAAGATTACCCTCATGATATTTCAGAAGGATTTAGACAAACTATTGAATTGCCAAAGCAAATAAATATTACACAGGGCAAATGTCAAAGTCTTAGGGAAACACAATCAGTGACATTTATTGATCTTCACCTTTCATTTCACAGGAAGAGTCACACAAGCTTCAATCCAAGATCACATCCCAGTTTGTTAAACTACACCAGGTTCTCACTGAGGAAGAACATCGCGCACTGGCAGATATATGGGAGGAAGAGAAGAAGATTCTAAATATAATGGAGAACAATCTTCGAAAGATTGGAAAACAATTAAAATCCATTCAGGTGGATCTCTTAAAGTTGCAGCAACAGATGGATCAAAAAGACAGTGTGGTATTTCTGAAGGTGAGGGGTTAGACTATGTTACATTGCAGCTTTGATTATTGGTCTCTCCACTAGTGCAGATATTATTTAATCCCCACCCATTTTAATCCACCGATAATCTTAAATTCTGTCCCATTCTTGTGGCTAAAGGGATCAGGGGGTATGGAGAGAAGGCAGGTACACGATATTGAGTTGGATGATCAGCCGTGATCATATTGAATGGCGGTGCAGGCTCAAAGGGCAGAATGGCCTACTCCTACACCTATGTTCTATGTCTATGTGTCTATCCTTCCTGACATCTTCTCCAGATGAAATCCCACAACCTGCCCAGTCTTTTCATTAAGTTCCATCCTCTCAGTTATGGCGTTATTCTCATGAACATTTCTTGTGCTTTCCCCCATCGTTCTACATCTATGCGGCAATATCCGCTTTCTCTCTGCATGACAGTGGTGATAAGAGTTGGGAAATGGGAATTATCAGAGGGTTGTAGAAATTTGGTGAAATTCCCGCTGTCGGGATGAGGACGGTTCATCTCAATCAATTGACATTTGTGTTTTATTTCTTTCAGGAGGAAGCTGGTCGTAAGCGAAGGTAGGACATTGTCTTGACGGAAACAGTGTAAGTGTTTTGTGGAACAGCATAAAACATTTCTAATGCTCAGTTTATTACCAACTGTTTAATATTTGCAGGATTCGTGATGAAGCCAAACCACTGTCGGTGGTAGATAAAGCCTTGCCGATTGAAAAGTTTCATTGCCCTGTTTTGTTCAACACGGCATTCAAAGAAATATCTGATGACTTCAATCATGGTAAAGCTTGTACCTTTTCCATTATTCTTGTTTCTGATATATTTAACCAATACCAAAATGCACACATTAATGGTCTTTTGGACTGAAGGGAAAGTGGATCCACCACTAAACCCATCAGCTGGGAAGCATCACACAGTCAGACATTCATACACTCCTGCTTTGGGTGAAATACTGGGGCTATTCACCCTATCTGTGCACTTTATATAGATCTTATATACATCTATAAAAACACCCTTGCAGGGCTCCAAAGACAAATGGCCCTGCCTGTCCAACGTCTCCTTATAACCCAGCCCTTCAGACCTGATAAAATTATCGTAAATCCTTTTATACCCTCTCTAATTTGCTAACAACCTCATTTTCCAACACTGTATTTAATATCCTGACATTTGAAAGCATGAGTGACAAACACATTCTTCACCACACTGCCTGTCGCTGTTGCATCTTCCATGGCACTGTGTACCTGCAGCCCGAGATCTCTCAGTTCTATAAAGTTCCCCGTTTACTGTGTATGTCCTGCTCTGGTTTGTCTCAGTAAAGTGCATCACCTCACCTTCACATGAATAAATCCCACCTGCCGTTCCTGAGCCCATTGGCCCAGTTCACAGGGATCCCATTTACTCTCAGATAACTTTCTTCACTCTCCACAATGTCACCAATTTTAGTTCCATCTGCAAACTGACTAACCGTGCAACCTACATACACACCCAATCGTGTATATAAATAAGGAACAACAGTGGATTCTGTCTCCAGTCTGAAAAACACCCCTCTACCAACATTCTCTGCTGTGACCTTCAGGTAAATTAATTGTTTTAATTGTACCACTATTGACAGAGATTGAAACAAGCCTTGGCAAAATATTCATTTTCACCACATTTATCTTACTACTAAAATCAATTTGGTAGGTGGACCATCTTTCTTTATCCTTTCTTATGTTTTGATTGATTAGTTTATAATTGGCCACATACAACAATGATAGATTTTTTGATATATGTACCCCTAGGTATTTGATTGATTTTGAATCCCATTTAATATTACACTTTTGCTTGATGTCTTCTGGGGGAGCACAATTAAATAGGAAGGTTTGAGTTTTTGAAATATTCACTTTATATCCTGCATAAAATTAAATTTCTCTCTGATCCCCATCATCCATGGAAAGGGGGTGTTTACTTCAGTGAGATACATCCTTACATTATCTTCAATAAGACCAATTTTATGTTCTCTGTCTCTTATAGTTACTCCCCTCAGTTCCCTATCTTGACGAATCGCTTGTGCCAATGGCTCAATACATATAGCAAACAGGGTAGTGCTAAGACAACATCCCTGTCACATTCCTCTTCCTAACACAAAAATCTCAGTTAAGGACCCATTCACCTTTGCTCTTGCAGTAGGTTGCAGGTACATTGCTTTAATAACTTTAATTGAATCTTCTGTAAAGCCAAATCTTTCTCGTTTTTGATATAAGAATTCTCAATTTACCCTAACGAAAGCCTTTTCCGCATCTGGGCTAATCAGGACAGCGTGCGTACTTTCCTTTTGAATTGTGTGTATTATATTTAGGGTTCTTCTGATACTGTCCTGTGTTTGTCTGCCTATTATAAAACCAATCTGGTCTTCATCAATTAAATCTGGCATGAACTTTTCGAATCGTTTGAGATAATTGAAGAATATCATTTATAGTCCACATTTAAAATTGATATCGGTCTGTAGTTGGTACAATTTCCCTTGTCTTTGTTCTCTATGGGGATTAATATTATAATTGCCTCTTTCCATGATGTGGGTGTCTTGCCTTCTTTGATAATCCAGCTCGAGGGTCTCAGAAGAAGTGGGTTCAGCTCATTCCGAAATATTTTATACCATTGAGGCAGGAACTCGCCATGAGGGAGGAGCTGGCCAAAGATTACTCTAAAGATATACTAGCAGGGAATACAGTGCAACAAAAATGGCAGGTGTTTCTAGGAATAATACAGAAGGTGCAGGATCAGTTCATTCCTGGGAGGAAGAAAGATTCCAAGGGGAGAAATGGACAACCATGGCTGACAAGGGACGTCAGGGACAGTATAAAGGTTAAAGCGAAGAAGTACAAATTAGCAAAGATGAGCGGGAAGCAAGAGGATTGGGTAATGTTTAAAGAACAACGTAAGATAACCAAACAGACAATATGGGGAGAAAAGATGAGGTACGTAGGTAAGCTAGCCTAGAATATAAAGCAGGATAGTAAAATCTTCTTTAGGTATGTGAAGACAAAAAAAAATAGTTAAGACCAAAGTTGGAACCTTGAAGACTGAAAAAGGTGAATATATTATGGGGAACAAAGAAATGGCAGATGAGTTGAACAGGTACTTTGGATCTGTCTTTGGGTCTAAGGTGGACACAAACAATCTTCCTGATATAGTAGCGGCCAGAGGATCTGGGGAGACAGTGGAACTGACGGAAATCCACATTTATGCAGGAATTGATGTTGGATAGACTGATGGGACTGAACGCTGATACATCCCCAGGGCCTGGTGGTCTGCATCCCAGGGTACTTAAAGAAGGGGCTCTAGAAATTGTGGAAACACTGGTGATACTTTTCCAATGTTCTATAGACTCGGGATCAGTTCCTGTGGATTGGAGGGTAGCTAATGTTATCCCACTTTTTACGAAAGGCGGGAGAGAAAAAACAGAGAAGTATAGCCCAGTTAGCCTGACATCGGTGGTGGGGAAGATTCTGGAGTCAATTATTAAAGATGAGAGCCGCATATTTGGATAGCAGTAACAGGATCAGTCCAAGTCAGCATGGATTTACGAAGGGGAAATCATGCTTGACTAATCTTCTGGACTTTTTTGAAGATGTAACTAGGAAAATGGCCTAGGGAGAGCCAGTGGATGTAGTATACCTAGACTTTCAGAAAGTATTTGACATGTACCACATAGGGGATTAGTGGGCAACATTAGGGCACATGGTATGTTGGCCTTTATAATAAGATGAATCGAATATAGGAGCAAAGAGGTCCTTCTGCAGTTGAACTGAGCCCTAGTGAAACCACACCTGGAGAATTGTGTGCAGTTTTTGTCCCCTAATTCGAGGAATGACATTCTTGCTATTGAGTGAGTGCAGCGTAGGTTTACAAGGTTAATTCCCGGGATGGCAGGACTGTCATATGCTGATAGAATGGAACAGCTGGGCTTGTACACTCTGGAGTTTAGAAGGATGAGAGGTGATCTCATTTAAACAGATAAGATTGTTAAGACACGCTAAAGGCAGGAAACATGTTCCCGATGTTGGAGGAGTCCAGAACCAGGGGCCAAAATTTAAGAATAACGGCTCCCATTTAATCCCCAAATTCCACGTCGTGAAACCCCAATGAGCGCGGAAATAAAACCAGGGGGAATGTAAATGTGGGAAGAGCGAAATAAACAGCAACTGAAATCAGAGCTGTCTGTCTGTCGATCCGTTTATTTCAACGCGTTAACTGCGTCACTTCTTGGTTCCGCCACTAGACGGCAGCAAAGCCACGTGGTGCGACCACAGACCAGCTGTAACTTTGACAATTAACTATGACAATTGCAGAAACAGCGGGAATCTGATTTAATAAGTGACTTTTGTGGCCAGTTACCACAGCCGCGGCTCAAACCAAATGCATGGCCTAAAAGGGTTTTAAATTGTGAAATAAAAGGAGAAATTCTCTCAAATACTCAGCAGGTCAGACAGCATCTGCAAGGTAAACAGACCTTACATTTGAGATCTAATACTGATGACGAATGGTGTTTCCATTTGGATTTTCAGCATCTGTGTTTTTTAATTCGTATTTCCAGTTGAATTGTTGGTTGAATGTGAGTCTGACCACAAACTTTATTTGGAATTATAAAACTATCAGAATCCATAAACCACATTTATGTAAATCCAAAGAAATTGGCGGATTCGCTCTCCCTAATTTTGTTTACTAATACTGGGCAACGAATATTAAAAAAAAAATAATCTATTGGATGGATGATCCATGCCAACAGGTAAACTGGCAAATAGTGGAGAGAGAGAGAGCGAAGATTGTTTGCCTTTTAATATAGGAGCGATCCTTCTCTCTCCAATAAATCTGAAGAAATCAGTATATGAGAAGAATCCGATAATCCATAGAAGTGAAGCCGACCCTTAAGTTGAGAAATGTATCTCTTCTCTCACCAATCGCCAACAATCCCTCGTTTAAGTCGTCTACTTTTGGCAAGGTGTTCATACAATGTGAAAAATTAGGATTTAAAACACTGGGAGATCTTTATGAGATGGGGACTCTTCTCTCATTACAAGAATTACAGTCGAAATATCATCTGAAAGGTAGCCAATACTTCAGATACCTTCAAATACGAGACTATCTGAAATCACATACCCAAGTGTCAATATATGGTTCCAGACATACTAGACGAATGAATGAATAGAAACTCGAACTCGAATAAGTTAATATCGTCCCTTGATAACACCCTTTTAAATATATAAACCCCATCGGAAATAATTAGTCGAGCTTGAGAAGATGAATTGGGCCTAACAATTTTAAAAGATAGATGGGAGGAAAGCCTTTTTATATGTACGCAATTGTTCTCTTAACGTTAGGCACTCGTTAATACAATTAAAATTACTGCATAGATTTTATTATTCAAAGCCTAAACTGGATAAGATCGTCCAAAATGCCTCCTCTATGTGTGATAAATGTCTCATTCAAGAAGCAGCCATGACCCACTCTTTTGCCTCCTGTATAAAGTTACATCATTTCTGGAGGGGAATTTTTGAATTTTTTTCTGAAATACTCAAAATAAAATTGTAACCCGATACAGAATTGATTACATTAGGTACGTCAGAAGCCTGTTCTGAGCTAACATTATTGCAAAGTTTCCTTAACTATGGCCAAATAACGGCGAAAAAACTAATACTTACATTTTGGAAACACACATCAGTCGCTACTGTGAAGATTTGGAAAATATTAGGCTTGTCTTGGCAGAAAAACCAGATCAATTTTCGAAGACATGGACACCCTTTACCGAATTCTTACAAGGATAGTATAATAATAATAATAATAATAATAATAATAATAATAATAATAATAATAATAATAATAATAATAATAATAATAATAATAATACATTTTATTTATGGGCGCCTTTCAAGAGTCTCAATGACACCTTACAACAATTTAGCAGGTAGAGGAAAAACATGTAAGAGGAATGAAATAAATAGTAGAGACATAACTAGTACACAAAGTAAAGACAGAATTCAATACAAAACACAATATGAGGCAATTAGTGCACAGATGAGAAGGGAGGGGGACGTGGGGCTAAGGATAGGCAGAGGTGAAGAGATGGGTCTTGAGGCGGGACTGGAAGATGGTGAGGGACACGGAATTGCGGATCAGTTGGGGGATGTTGTAAATGGCGCAACACAAATTTGATTTAATCCGGTTCTGGGTTGGGTGAGGTGGGCGGGGGTGACCAGGGACAGGAATATCTCCACTTTATTTATTCTTTTCTTTTTCCTTTTCTTTTTTTCCCTTTCTTCTCTCTTATATCTGTAATCACTCGTTGGCCACACGACTTTGGTCGTCTAGGGGTCCTATCTTTTCACTTTTCACCTTTTCTCTTTCTTGTTCTTTCTCTCTTCTTTTCCCTCATTTTCAGGTTAAAAGGTCAAATTTGAAGCTGTACAATAATTGTATAATTTTACATGCTGAATGTTTTATTATTATACAATTGCTTCTAATAAAAATAATTTAAATAAAGAATGTGAGTCCGACCATAAACTGCCAACAAAAAACCGAACACGTTGTGAGCATTCAGCAGGTTGGGCAGTATACAGTGTCTGGAAAGGGTTAATATTTCTGAGGTACTGTGGAGCTGCGGGTAGGGCAGCTGTATACAGGGCCAGAGACCAGGGTTCGAACCTGACCTGTATTGGAACAGTGGGCTGTGGCTCAGACTGAACCACGACCAAGACTATTGCAATGTTCTTTATGTATTCTGGACCAAATCATGCCATGGAACTTGTGGAGGTGTTTCTATAAAATATAATCACGTACAAAATGCTAAAGCTACAGAACAGTTGTGAAACACAAGCATGTACAGATACTTTCACACCAAGAATCAAGAGTGCTTTATTTCCACATGTCCCAGACACAACAATGAAATTCTTACTTGCAGCAGCACAACAGAATATGTCAACATATTCACCATATTATATCAAGAAGGAACTGCAGACTGGTGAAGGGTCTCGACCCAAAACATCACCTATTCCTTCTCTCCGGAGATGCTGCCTGACCCGCTGAGTTACTCAGGCACTTTGTGTCTATCCATCGAAACCTTTCAATTCTGTGGAGCTGCCCGAATATATTTTGATTATTGTCCATTTGTGAATGTTTGTGCCTCTGATGACAATGGGAGCGCCGCTAGTTACGTCATTGGGATGTCACGTGTCGGGGGGGGGCGGGGAGTTTGGGGAGAAGTGAATGGAAGTAGCAAGGGAGGTGAGGGGGGGAGGGAGTAGAAGGGAAAGGGGACGGAGGGGATGGGGAAGGGAAGGGGGGTGGCTGAGGGGTGGGAAGGGAGGAGGGTAGGAAAGCGGAGAGGGGGTGAGGGGTGGGGGGAAGAGAGGTGGGAAAGGAGGGGAGGGAGAAGAGCAGAGGTTTAGGGGAGGGGGGAAGAGTAAGTAAGTGCATTTAATGTGTATAAGGAGGTTTCACGGCAGTCGGGTCACGACCCATGACCCGTACTGTCATGCACTGCGCCAACTGGAGTACACGCGATGAACTGCAGGTAGGCACTTACCGTTGTTTCCAGCGTAGCGGGTCCGTTAAAACGCCGAAATTGTCAATTTTTGCGCTGTAAATAATTATGGAAATCGGGATGAGCGTGTGAGACATTTAGCCTACTTCAGAATTCCAAACGTGAGGAGAAATGACGGTAGATAGAAGCTAGAGCTGAAGGGACAACAACAGCCAGAGTGCTTGGCGAACATTGGCCGTTTGCTCACTGCATTTCATCAACTAAGGCATTATTTGTGTTTTTTCTTGATTCCTTTGGCACCTAAAAAGTTTCAGAAGTGATAAATCGGGCAGTAATTTTTTTTAATCGCCCATGGTTCTCAAGTGGGTTTTTACATACAAAATGAAAACGCATCGGAAGGAAAATTTACAGCCAGATTTATCACTTATGAGCCAAAGGAATCAAGAAAAATACAAATAATGCATTACTGTTGATGAAATGCAGTGAGCAAACGCGAGAATTACCAATATTTTCAATTCCGATATCTGCACGGCCAGTGTTTACCAAGCACTTTAGCTGCCGTTGTCCCTTCAGCTCTCGCTTCTCTTTACCTTCATTTCGCTTCACTTTAGGAATTCTGAAGTTGGGTACATGTCTCTCACACTTACCCCGATTCTCACAATGTTTTTCAGCGCAAACATTCAACATGTTGGCAGTTTTTAACAGATAGGAAAGGACGCGTTTTGTTTATTAATAACATATACCGGAAGCTGCGATGTCCTCCAGATGGATTGAGCGGCTCTGTGCGTCAAGCCCTATGACCCAGTGACCTTATGTGCAACCCCCCTATAGCACGTTTAAGTCAACTAGCGTTGAAACCAAAGTGCTTTACATAAAAATAAATAATTAAGTTTCCGTACGTCCATAGAAAAAATAAATAAAAGATAAAAATGACCAACACATTATAGAATTCAACATAAGCGTCCCCCCACATCAAAATCAAAATGTTCCACTGAAGAAAAGGCATCAGAAAGTTCACTCCTCTTATTCTGTGATCACCCGATGTCGGGGCCTATTTGTGGCCTCCGCAGCCAGTCCGATGTTTTCAGGCCCTCTTTGCCGGAAAGCTGGAACTCCGGCGTCGGGTGAACACTCCTCAGCGGCTTGGAAAATGTCTGGAGCGTCCGTTCCCTCCCCGGAGACCGCAGCACCCGAAGTCCTCGGGCAACGCTGGTTGGAGCTCCGACTCTTCTCGGATCTCCGATCTCGGATCCCAGGCTCCGTATTTATGGTTTAGAGAAGAGGTTTAGGAGAGGGGGAGACATCGACAAATATACAATAGGTGCAGGAGGAGGCCATTCGGCCCTTCGAGCCAGGACCGCCATTCAATGTGATCATGGCTGATCATCCACAATCAGTTCCCCGTTCCTGCCTTCTCCCCATACCCCTTGATTCCACCAGCGCTAAGGGCTGTATCTAACTCTCTTTTGAACGCATCCAGTGAATCGGCCTCCACTGCCATCTGAGGCAGATTATTCCACAAATCGGTCACGGTGGCGCAGCGGTAGAGTTGCTGCCTTACAGCGAATGCAGCGCCGGAGACCCGGGGTCGATCCCGACTACGGGCACTGTCTGTACGGAGTTTGCACGTTCTTCCCGTGACCTGCGTGAGTTTTCTCCGGGATCTTCTGTTTCCCCCACACTCCACAAATTTGTAAGTTAATTGGCTGGGTAAATGTAAAAAATGTCCCCCTGTAGGATGGTGTTAGTGTGCGGGGATCGCTGGTCGGTGCGGATCCCGTGGGCCGAAGGGCCTGTTTCCGTGCTGTATCTCTAAACTAAACGATATTGCCTGTCCCACTGAGTTACTCCAGAATTTTGTATGTGTGTGTATCTGCGCATTATGAATGTGTTGAACGCTGTGCGCTGTGCACACGTGTACACGTGAATACTTCTGTTTTATTTTACAACGTGTTCTCTGCTCTCTGGGCTGGCGTTGGCAACGTGCACTGAGACACACTTCTCTGCATCCACCTTTAATTAAGAAAATGCAAAAACACAGAAACAGCGGCCGCCTCTGTCGGTGGTGAATCTTCGACGGTCCCAGGATCACGCGTTGTCGGGAGGGTGGGACGGTTCCCGCTGCCCAGCCCAACTTGGGGAGGGGGTGCTGGGGACTGGACCCAGTGAACCCCCCCCCCCCCAACAATCCTCCCCGTGACCTGTGTAATGGGTAGGGGAGGATCCAGGCGGCATCTCTGGGGAACATTGACATGGCACAGAGTGCCGGAGTAACTCAGCTGGAGAGGGGGGAGGGGGTTGGGGGGAGGGGGGGGGGGGGGGGAGAGTGGGTGGGGGGAAGGAAGGAGGGGAACAATGAGAAGGGGGAGATCACCCTAAACTTGACCGTGAGATCGTGAGGCTGATTTCTGTCCGTCCCTTCTCTCCCCATCCCCATCTCCTCCCCACTCCCTCTCACCATCCGTCTCCCCTCACACCCCCCCCCCCCCCCTCTCCCGACTCCCCAGCGGGATTCATATTGATTTCTCTAAATTCAAGTAACCCTTTCATTCCCTCTCCCTCCTTCTCCCCCTACCCACCATAGGCGTCCCGCTAGTTTTACTATTCGTGTACCATAATCATCATCTCTTCCACAGTCAACAATGGATCATTGTGGGCTCCATTTTCCCTTGGACATCGGGAGATTGACCACAAACGCACTGACTCCAACAGCTACCCAGTCTGTGCCTCTTCCAGCCCAGCCTCATGTGAGCATGCCACCGCTTCTCTCAGTTCCTCCGTCTCCGCCGCATCAGTGCTCTAGATGAGGTGTGTAGGAAGGAAATGCAGATGCTGGTTTAAACTGGGGATGGACACAATAAGCTGGAGTAACTCAATGGGACAGGCAGCATCTCTGGAGAGAAGGAATGGGTGACGTTTCAGGTCGAGACCTTTCTTCAGACTGGTTCTGGATCTGGAGCAGCGAGAGGTTTTCTACTCCAAGGCATCGGAGGTGTCCTCTTTGTTCAGGAAACAGGGCTTCAACTCTACTGCTATTGATGGTGCCCTCACTTGTATCTCCACCATTATCTGTACATTAAATCTCACCTCCCTCCCCACCAGAGAGAATAAGCGTAGAGATCCCTAGTCTTCACCTTTCACCCCATCATCCCATCCCCAGGCGCTTTCCCCTACAACCCACCAGGGGAGGCGCCACTCTGTCACTACACCTCGACCATCACCACCATTCAGGAACACAAACAGCCCTTTCATGGGACGCAGAGTAAGAAGTTACCCTTTTAATCTTCTAAATTACTCCTATATAGTCTTCTATAATGGTCGTGTTGGAAAAAAAAGGGCCGAATGGCCTAATCCTGCACCTATTTTTTATGTACTATGTAACCATGCCAACTGCATACACATCCAAATCGTTTACAATAACAAATGGTCGACAGTTGAGCCAACACCGAGCCCTGTGGCAAACCATCTGCTTCTGTTTCCATTCTGAGGAGCAACCCCCTACCATCGCCATCGGAATCCGACCTTCAGGCGAATGTTGAATCCCATTGGCTTGTTTAAAGGGTGAATACGTGCACCTCCAGATTCAGGAACTGTTTCTTCCCAGCTGTCATCGGGCAACTGAATCATCCTACCAAACCAGAGAGCGGTGCTGAACCTCAATCCATCTCAATGGTGAGCCTCGGCCTCTCCTTGTTCAACCTTTAACCTTGCACTAAATGTTACTCCCTTGTCACGTGTCTATACACTGTAATGCCTCGATTGTAATAATGCATTGTCTTGCCGCTGACTGAATTGTACGCAAAAATGTTTTACTGTACCTCGTTACACATGACAATAATCAAAACTCACCTGAACAAAACTATACGATTTCGTCCTATGTAGATTATTGCATAATATGTGAAGGGGACACAGATTAATAGTTGAAAGGTGGAGGAATTGAGGTGTAAAGGAAACTCACACTGAACAGAAATAGGTGCGAGTTTACATCAGTCAATAAACAACAGACAATAGACAATAGGTGCAGGAGTAGGCCATTCAAGCCAGCACTGCCATTCAATGTGATCATGGCTGATCATCGACAATAAGTACACCGTTCCTGCCTTCTCCCCGTATCCCTTGACTCCGCTATCTTTAAGAGATCTATCCAACTCTCTCTTGAATGCATTCAGAGAATTGGCATCCACTGCCTTCTGATGCAGAGAATTCCACAGATTCACAATCCTCTCTGTGTGAAAAAGTTTCCCCTCGTCTCATTCTAAATGGCTCAGCCCTTATTCTTAAACGGTGGCACCTGGTTCTGGATTACCCCAACATCGTGGACATATTTCCTGCCTCTCGTTCACCGCTTTAACGCTTCATCTCACTCACTGCCAATTTTCAACCAGCTCCCACTTTCTTCTGTTCGAGCCCCGACTCTTCCCTCCGCTTTCTCGCCGTGTCTGTCGCCGTTTCAGGGGGAAAACTTGAGTGGCCAAAATCATAGTAACATAGAAACATAGGAAATAGGTGCAGGAGTAGGCCATTCGGCCCTTCGAGCCTGCACCTCCATTCGATATGATCATGGGTGATCATCCAACTCAGTATCCCATCCCTGCCTTCTCTCCATACCTCCTGATCCCTTTAGCCACAAGGGCCACATCTAACTCCCTCTTAAATATAGCCAATGAACTGGCCTCAACTACCTTCTGTGGCAGAGAATTCCACAGATTCACCACTCTCTGTGTAAAAATAGATGTTCTCATCTCTGTCCTAAAATACTTCCCTCTTATCCTTAAACTGTGACCC
The DNA here is from genome assembly GCA_036785375.1 of Leucoraja ocellata. NCBI lineage: Eukaryota > Metazoa > Chordata > Chondrichthyes > Rajiformes > Rajidae > Leucoraja > Leucoraja ocellata. The sequence goes on along the minus strand of JAWMAR010003246.1, from coordinate 5,364 downwards.
TAGTTCTGGACTTCCCCAACATCGGGAACAATCTTCCTGCATCTAGCCTGTCCACCCCCTTAAGAATGCTGTAAGTTTCTATAAGATCCCCCTCAATCTTCTACATTCTAGCGTGTACAAGCCGAGTCTATCCAGTCTTTCTTCATATGAAAGTCCTGACATCCCAGGAATCAGTCTGGTGAACCTTCTCTGTACTCCCTCTATGGCAACAATGTATTTCCTCAGATTAGGAGACCAAACCTGTACGCATCCATTACAAGCGCCCGGATGCCATCGGCTACTTCGTCTATCCAGTACCCCTGTTTGCTCATCGGAAATGGAATATTCCCTCCAAGATCAGTGCATACAGCAACACCCTGCTTACATTTACTCAATTTCCTCACATATCATTTAGGAGACCCCAAAGTCTTTTTGTTGACGTAAATCTCTTTAAAGTGCAGCCACGAACTACAACGGGAATGCAGCCGTCAAACTTGCAGTCAGGAACATTCACAGAAAGAGTTTAAAAGAAAGCTGTACCGTCCCCACCGATTTGGGTTTATTTCAATTGGAGCATTAGAAGCATCAAGCACTTCATTCGCATAAACACAATCTTTCTATTCGGTTCTTATGAATGTCAATGGTTGTACAAATTATCCAACTTTAACAACAGGGTATTAAATTTATCGGTTGTATTAATCTACTGACCTACAATATTGTAAGTGGGTTTGATTTCAATGAACCAAACCCTTTTACATATTTTCCTCTCTGATTATCTGCCTCTGTTCCTTCCCTTATTTCACCCAATAGAAGAGAGATCGAGCAATTGTCCATGTGGTGCCACCACAATAACCTGGCCCTCAACACCAGCAAAACCAAGGAACTGATTGTGGACTTTGGAAGGACTAGGATGGGGAGGAATCACCGGGGTCTGTGGGAGACAATTGCCGTAGGGCATCCGCCTTGGCCTACGCCGATCTCACGGTTACAAACGTTTTTACTCCCCTTCCCATTCCCATACTGACCATTTCTGCCCTGGGCCTCCTCCACTGTCAGAGTGAGGCCACATGCAATATTTTCACACAGAAGATTGTGGGGAAATGGAATGCCAGAGGTAAATAAGGCTGGACAACAACGTGTCGGCGGGCTTTAGGACCCGGGGTTGCTCGGAGCTGTGCACCCGCCGCGGCTGCTGCTGAACCCGCGATCAATGCGGTTTCGGGCGCGAAACGGCCGCGGATCTATCAATGAAAGGGGCGGGGCCCGGCTGAGGGGAGGCGGAGCTCAGCCCCGTCAATCACAGCCCTGACCAGGAAGCCGATGTCATTTGTAATCAGCTTCGGGTAAATGTCATTCCCATAAACTAAATACATCCGTGTGTCCTATCCTGAATTGTTCATTATAGCTGAAACTATTCCTGGAGGAGCATGATATTCGGGAGATCTTCCAGTCTGGATTTAAAACCATGCACAGCAGGGAGTCAGCATTGCTAAGGGTTTTTAACGACATCCTCCTGGCTAATGATTCTGGGGATTGTGTGGTTCTTGTCCTGCTGGAACTTGTCTGCTGCCTTTGATACGGTGGACCATAATATCTTATTATCTCGGCTACAGCAGTTAGTAGGCATCTGAGGTAGTACCCTGGGATGGTCCAGGTCCTATCTGGCAGGCAGAACCATGTGTGTTAGCCTTGCTGGGTTTGAATCCTTCCGCTCCCCTGTCATATGGGGTTCCATAGGGTTCTATTCTGGGGCCCCTGCTTTTCTCGCTGTACATACTTCCTCTGGGTTCCATCCTTAGAAAGCATGGCATCTCTTTCCACTGTTATGCAGATGATACCCAGCTTTATTTGCCGCTGAGGGGGGAAGACGCCTTTTCTGTAAAATTGCTTCTGTCTTGTCTTGATGACATTAAGTCCTGGTTGGCCCTAAACTTTCTTGGATTTAATGAAAAGAAGACAGAGGTGATTTTATTTGATCCCAATGGCTGCCGTGAACCTCCATTTGTTGATTTAGGTCCATTGTCAAGGTACGTGAAGCCAACAGTTGTGAACCTGGGTTTTAGGATGGACAGTGACTTTAAATTAGATCGCCAAATATGCGCGGTGGTTAAGTCCAGCTTCTTTCACCTCAGGAAGCTGGCGAAGGTGAAGCCCATTCTCGAGCGGCAGCATTTTGAGACAGTAATCCATGCCTTTATTACATCTTGGCTGGATTACTGTAACGCGCTCTATTTTGGTGTTGCTCGTTCTTCACTGGCTCGTCTCCAGTTGGTTCAGAATGCTGCTGCTCGCCTTTTAACAGGGACTCGAAAGAGGGAGCACATATCGCCAATTCTGGCCTCCCTACACTGGCTCCCGGTGCACTTTCGGGTTCATTTTAAGATACTGTTATTTGTTTTTTAAATCTCTGAATGGGCTCGCCCCGCCTTACCTCTCTGAGCTGCTCCACCCATACGCTCCTGCCCGGTCCCTCAGGTCAGCTGGTCAGCTGCACCTGGAGGTACCGACGTCTAGGTCACCGGAGGAGGCGCTGTCCCTGAACGGCTGCCTGTCCTGCAGCTGTCCATTTTTTCCCCTTCTTTTTTGTTATATTTAGTTCGTTTAGTGTACAGTCAGGGGGTCTAATCTTTTTATGTGTGGGGGGTGGTGGGGGGGAGGGGAAACTGCTTTTCCAAGTCCCTACCTGGTCGGAGGGGTTGCCTCTCCGAGCAGCGTCTTCGACCCGTCCCTCGCGGCCTAACAGCGTGTCCTGGAGCGACGTTTTCCTGAGGGGCCTGCCCAGAACATCGGCTTTGGTGGCGGCGCAGAACATCGGCTTTGGCGGCGGCGCGGCGCTGGAGCGCTGTCGTGGAGCGGGCGATGCCTTTCCTGGGTCGCCGCGCTGGAACTCCAGTATGCTGGGACCTGCCGAAAACATCATCGGTGAGCCGCGGTTCTGCGGAGCGGCCAGCTGCGACGCTGAACTTTACATCCCGGAGCCTGGGATCTCTCGCAGAGATCGCCAGTGTGTGGAGCTCCGTCCGGCGCGGTCAGGTTGGCTTGGAAGCCGCGGGCTCCGTTGGGAAGGTGGCCGTTCCTGGCACCTCAAGCCGCTGGGGGTTCTCCCGACGCCGGAGTACCATCACCCGGCGAGAACATCGGGCGCCGTGGCGGCGACTGTGGAGGCCTCATAGGCCCGACTTTGGGTGGACAAGAGGATGGGGACTGAACTTTGTGCCTTCCCCCACAGTGGGAATCACTGTGGGGGGATGTTTTATGTTTGGTGTTGAATTTCTTCATGAATACTTTGTTGTGTTTTTTTTTTAGTGTGCTGCAAGGACATCAGAATTTCCCCTTGGGGATTAATAAAGTGTATTCAATTCAATTCAATTCAATAGTCGGAGGCTCAGAGGGGATAGAGCCTTCTCTGTTGCTGCGCCGGCACTCTGGAACACCCTGCTGTTGCACATCAGACAGGCCCCCTCACTGTCCATCTTCAAATCCAGTGTTAAAACACATTTGTACTCCATGGCTTTTGACCATGCCTGAGGCTTTGCTTCTGTTTGTGGTGTTTTTGATGTTTCTTTATTTTACACGTCTTTTCCTACTATTTCTTTTGATTGTTATTTTTGGTGTGTATTAACTTTTTTGTCAATGATTAGTGATGTACAGCACTTTGTTGCAACTATGTTTGTTTTTAAAGTGCTCTATAAATACAATTATTATTATTATTATTATTATTATTATTATTATTATTATTATTATTATTATTATTATTATATTATTATTATTATTATTATTATTATTATTATTATTATTATATTATATTAGGCTGCACAATAATATTCGTTCTATAGCAAACACTGTTATTTGATTTAACATGCTCATGTGTAAACTTGAATTCAACTCAATGATTCAATGATACTCTATGGTCACATGTATCAAGGGACGGTGACATTCTTTGTTTTTGCATGTAATCCGGTATAATACAGACCTCACCCAGGCAGTACAGAGAGAGTCGCCACGTTTCTGGCGCCGACATCATTACGAGAAGTTCAGAGAATTCAACGTTCAATTTCCTCGCTTGGATTATTTTTTTTCCAATTTCATTCCCTGCTCCCATTTACACATTGTCAGTAAGACCTATACTGTCCTCGTCCGATCAACATCAATTCATTCACTCTGTACAGCGGACTCGGAATTATTCTAAGTTTCAGACATGCCAAACTTCCTCGGTCTTCTGAGGAAGTAGAGGCGTTTAGATGTAAAGGAGCCACATCGAGAGAACCGAGTGCCACAGACGAGGATGGAGAAGATGCAAGTGAATCTCTGCCTCCCATGGAAGGGCTGTTTGTGTTCCTGAATGGTGGTGATAGTCGAGGTGTAGGGACAGAGTGGCGCCTCCTCTGGTGGGTTGTAGGGGAAAGCGCCTGGGGATGGGATGATGGGGTGAAAGATGAAGACCAGGGATGTCTACGCTTATTCTCTCTGGTGGGGAGGGAGCTGAGATTTGATGTACAGATAGTGGTGGAGATACAAGTGAGGGCACCATCAATAGCAGTAGAGTTGAAGCCCTGTTTCCTGAACAAAGAGGACACATCCGATGCCTTGGAGTAGAAGACCTCTCGCTGTCCCCCCTCTGTGATCCAGAACCAGTCTGAAGAAAGGTCTCGACTTGAAACGTCACCAATTCCTTCTCTACAGAGATGCTGCCTGTCCCACTGAGTTACTCCAGCTTTTTGTGTCCATCCCCGGTTTAAACCAGCATCTGCATTTCCTTCCTACACACCTTATCTAGAGCACTGATGCAGCAGAGACGGAGGCACTGAGAGAAGGGGATGGCATCCTCACATGAGGCTGGGCTGGGAGGAGGCACAGACTGGGTAACCATATATAACCATATAACAATTACAGCACGGAAACAGGCCATCTCGATCCTTCTAGTCCGTGCTGAACACATAATCTCCCCTAGTCCCATATACCTGCGCTCAGACCATAACCCTCCATTCCCTTCCCATGCATATAACTATCCAATTTATTTTTAAATGATAAAAACGAACCTGCCTCCACCACCTTCACTGGAAGCTCATTCCACACAGCTACCACTCTCTGAGTAAAGAAGTTCCCCCTCATGTTACCCCTAAACTTCAGTCCTTTAATTCTCAAGTCACGTCTCTTGTTTGAATCTTCCCTACTCTCAGTGGAAAAGCTTTTCCACGTCAACTCTGTCTATCCCTCTCATCATTTTAAAAACCTCTATCAAGTCCCCCCTTAACCTTCTGCGCTCCAAAGAATAAAGCCCCAACTTGTTCAACCTTTCTCTGTAACTTAGTTGCTGAAACCCAGGCAACATTCTAGTAAATCTCCTCTGTACTCTCTCTATTTTGTGACATCCTTCCTATAATT
>JAWMAR010003245.1:7500-87081 GCA_036785375.1 Leucoraja ocellata | reverse complement strand
CAGCGAGAAGCTCCAACATGGACAGAGGCGGCTCCTCACTGAACACAACGGCACAGGGTCAAGGTGAGGGGAGGGGAGGAGAGGGGAGGGGAGGGGAGGGGAGGGGAGGAGAGGGGAGGGGAGGGAAGGAGTGGGATATTAACTTTAAAACTGAACATGTAAACATTGCATTAGGGTCAAATTCACTGCACACTGGGGGCATGGTTGTAATGCAGAGAGTCCCCACTGATGCACAGAGAATATACACTTTAAACTTGGTATTTAGAGAGATATAAATATTAAATGCTGTGGAATAGATGCAATGCACAGAGTCCAGGCTGATGCATGAATTGTCAACTCTGCACAGAGATTATATCAACTTTATAACAAGGTATAAACATTAACTGGGATTAACTAAAGATTAGAGGCATATATTAGACAATATTGAATGCTGCTGTGTATATGTGATGCAGAGATCTCATTGATGTATGAATTATCATATCTGCACACACAGAGAGATATCAACTCTAAACTGACTAGTAGGGCAGCGCAAGGTCCGGTGCGGGGACCAGCAGTGACTAGTGTGGGGCAGCGCAAGGCCCGGTGCGGGGACCAGCAGTGACTAGTGGGGCAGCGCAAGGCCCGGTGCGGGACCCCAGCTATTTACAATATATATTAATGATCTGGTTGAGGGAATTGAAGGCAATATCTCCAAGTTTGCGGATGAAACTAAGCTGGGAGGCAGTGTTAGCTGTGAGGAGGATGCTAGGAGACTGCAAGGTGACTTGGATAGGCTGGGTGAGTGGGCAAATGTTTGGCAGATGCAGTATAATGTGGATAAATGTGAGGTTATCCATTTTGGTGGCAAAAACGGGAAAGCAGACTATTATCTAAATGGTGGCCGATTGGGAAAGGGGGAGATGCAGCGAGACCTGGGTGTCATGGTACACCAGTCATTGAAGGTAGGCATGCAGGTGCAGCAGGCAGTAAAGAAAGCGAATGGTATGTTAGCTTTCATTATAAAAGGATTTGAGTCTAGGAGCAGGGAGGTTCTACTGCAGTTGTACAGGGTCCTGGTGAGACCACACCTGGAGTATTGCGTACAGTTTTGGTCTCCAAGTCTGAGGAAGGACATTATTGCCATAGAGGGAGTGCAGAGACGGTTCACCAGACTGATTCCTGGATGTCAGGACTGTCTTATGAAGAAAGATTGGATAGACTTGGTTTATACTCTCTAGAATTTAGGAGATTGAGAGGGGATCTTATAGAAACTTACAAAATTCTTAAGGGGTTGGACAGGCTAGATGCAGGAAGATTGTTCCCGATGTTGGGGAAGTCCAGGACAAGGGGTCACAGCTTAAGGATAAGGGGGAAATCCTTTAAAACCGAGATGAGAAGAACTTTTTTCACACAGAGATTGGTGAATCTGTGGAATTCTCTGCCACAGAGGGTAGTTGATGCCACACAGTTCATTGGCTATATTTAAGAGGGAGTTAGATGTGGCCCTTGTGGCTAAAGGGATCAGGGGGTATGGAGAGAAGGCAGGTACAGGATACTGAGTTGGATGATCAGCCATGATCATATTGAATGGCGAATGGTGCAGGCTCGAAGGGCCGAATGGCCTCTACTCCTGCACCTAATTTCTATGTTTCTATGTTTCTATATAGAGACCACATTCTCTTTACTTGTTTATAAAGACAAATCTTCAAATACATTATTTCTGTTCTGGTGCTGCCCACTGTGGGCACTGTGGGGCAAAGGCTGGATTATGGGGACAGGAACATTGTCCCATGTCCCACACACTGTTACTGTGGGGCAAAGGCTGGATTATGTGGACAGGAACATTGGCCCCATGTCCCACACACTGTTACTGTGGGGCAAAGGCTGGATTATGGGGACAGGAACATTGGCCCCATGTCCCACACATGTTACTGTGGGGCAAAGGCTGGATTATGGGGACAGGAATATTGGCCCCATGTCCCACACACACACTGTTACTATGGGGCAAAGGCTGGATTATGTGGACAGGAACATTGGCCCATGTCCCACACACTGTTACTGTGGGGCAAAGGCTGGATTATGGGACAGGAACATTGCCCCATGTCCCACACACTGTTACTGTGGGGCAAAGGCTGGATTATGGGGACAGGAACATTGCCCCATGTCCCACACACTGTTACTGTGCTGATGAATAAAACAACAATATGACAAAGAGAGGTCCATCTAGGGATGTAGCTGACTGACCTACTCCAGACTGCAGGATAACATGCTGAGGGACGTACTGAAGCTTTGTGCAGCCAATTTATAGACTCTGTTAGAGAGGATCACTGTCTTGGGACCTTCCCCTGCTGGACATTGAGGACTGCGTCTGGTGGGTCAACCCTCATACAATGGAAGGGATATCACCCCAGGGGCCAAATGCCAGTATATTGTGTACAAACACTACTGAGTGTGACATTATTGAATGTATAGACACCAAAAGCATTTGTGTTAGTTGTGTATAGAATTATGGAACTGCAGATGCTGTTTTACCAAGGAAAGACAGAAAATACTGGAGTAACTCAGTGTGTCAGGCAGCATTCCTGTTGAACAAGGATAGTTTGGAGTTGGGACTCTTCAGACTAGTTTGGTGCATATATTTTATTCTGAAATAAAGTTTATTTTTGAATATAAAGAATGTGAGGTGTGAAGAGAGCCAAGGATTCTGCCTTTTCCCACATCACATTCAGGATATGATGTAAAATTCAGAGAAATGGTCAAAGCTGCAGGAAGAGCTGTTGCAATTTAACCACAATGATTTGTCTATTAACCATATAACCATATAACAATTACAGCACGGAAACAGGCCATCTCGGCCCTACAAGTCCGTGCCGAACAACTTTTTTTCCCCTTAGTCCCACCTGCCTGCACTCATACGATAACCCTCCATTCCCTTCTCATCCTATATGCTATCCAATTTATTTTTAAATGATACCAATGAACCTGCCTCCACCACTTCCACTGGAAGCTCATTCCACACCGCTACCATCTCTGAGTAAAGAAGTTCCCCATCATGTTACCCCTAAACTTCTGCCCCTTAACATCAGAATTGTGAAGGACAAAGACATCAAACTATCCAAAACCGATTGAAACATGCAAAAGAGAATCAGGGGTGGATTATTTGTCACTTTGAGCCTGTTCAATCATTCAAAACATTCTCATATTCCAATTCTCTCCTGATAAATGTTGATGCATTTATCTATCTATCTATCTATCTATCTATCTATCTATCTATCTATCTATCTATCTATCTATCTATCTATCTATCTATCTATCTATCTATCTATCTATCTTTATATATATAAAACTCAAATCAGTCCGCCTGCCGCCGTACGGCGTCCGCCACGCGTTTCTTCCTTTGATGCTCCGCAACTCCGAACCGGACGCAGGATCGCCGACGTCTTTTCCATTTCGGTAGAGATTTCGCTTTTCTTTCTAAGTATCCGCTCCTCGTTACATTTCGTCGTGTTTAAGTACGCTTTTTTAATCAAATACTACACCCCCCCCCCCCCCCCCACCACCTCAATATTTCAAAAAAAAACTGGATTCTCATCCACACAAGCAGCTCCCTGTGAACGTTCCATCGTGTGATGTCATAATGCCCGATGCTCACAGATGGCAATCGGAATGGATTCATTTACATATGCTTTGCAGGAGCCACAGCCCCGGTGAACGTTCCATTGTGTGATGTCACAATGCCCAAGGCTCAAATACATCGTTGCCATATTGGGAGTACAGAGAATAGGCTGTGGGCCGAGAGCTTTATTCAGCAGTTTCGTGACCTAGTCACCAAACTACATGAAATTGTCACATATTGTGTAAAAATATTTATATAAATCACCGCTGAAACTCGATATGAAGAAGACTTGCACATTTTTATTAAATTAGAGAAAACCGGAAAAATGTCGGGAATTTTATAGTCCAATGAAAGCACGTTTGACATTGAGTTGTCTGCCAGTTGGCCAATCACGCGCTTTGTTTCAGGCAAGCACACAAAATGGCTGAGGGGGTCACAGATGCCTGTTTTACTGGAGATTCCGATGTGTTGTTCTGTAGAATAAATGTCATGGAAACTTGCAGCAGTTTCATTGTATTTAGTGGAAAAGCATAAAATAAGGCTGAAGAAAGTGCTGCGAAGTGGATTAAAGTGCAAGAAAGCAAAGTCCCTACTTTTCCACTCACTCACTCATTCATTCATGAAATTGAGGGCCTAAACTATAACACGGTCAATTAAACATTGTCACTAATGCCAGCCTGTTGTACAGTAATAAGTCTTTAACAAATAATCTCGAAGCTGCCTGCGAAAACTTGCCGGGAAAAAGTGCTCCGATCGCGGAACTTAGGTACTCGCGGTAAATAGCGATCGATATCCCTCCGTTTTCTCCCGTTATCAGGGTCTGAAAACGAGCAAACGACTGCTACAGACGGCACTATGTAAAGGCCCCCCCCCCCAACCCCTGCCCGCCCGCGGAGATGATCCTCGGCTCCACGATCGCGAATCGGCCGCTTATTAATTGAGACCGTGGCTTCACTTTACCGCTACAACACGCTGGCATTAGTGACAATGTTTAATTTACTGTAATAGCTTAGACCCCCCCCCTCCCCCCACACTCTTCCCCCTCTCCCTCCTCATTCCCTTACCGTGCACAGTCTCTGTCTTTAAGAAGGAACTACAGATGCTGGAAAATCGAAGGTAGACATAAAAAAGCTGAATAAAACTCAGCGGCTACGGCAGCATCTATGGAGCGAATTGAATGGTCACCGTTGGCCAAAACCCGGAAGAAGGCACCCGCTGAGTTTATCCAGCTTTTTTGTTGTTGTACCAACCTTTCTCTCTCTCTCTCTCTCTCTCTGCCCTTCTTTCTTCTCTCGACTCATGCACGCCCGCTCCACACCCCCTCCCCCTTCACCTCTCTCCCCCTCTTCTCCCCTTCTCCCTCTCCACCCTCCTCCTCCCCTTCCTCACATAATATTTTTGTGGGGGCGGGTCCACATTGTGTGTGTCTGTTTGTGGAGGCGGCCACGCGTTCTCCATTCAAGAAGACGCTCATCTGTTTGTGACGACACACGCTCTCCCCCCCCCCACCCCCCCCTCCAATATTTAAAAAAATACTGGCATCTCACCCATAGAATCAGCCCCAGCCCCTGGTGAACGTTCCATTGTGTGATGTCACAATGTCCAATGCTCAAAGACATTGTTGCCATAGAGGGAGTACAGAGAAGGTTCACCAGACTTATTCCTGGGATGTCAGGACTTTCATATGAAGAAAGACTGGATAGACTTGGTTTATACTCTCTAGAATTTAGAAGATTGAGGGCAGATCTGATAGAAACGTACAAAATTCTTAAGGGGTTGGACAGGCTAGATGCAGGAAGATTGTTCCCGATGTTGGGGAAGTCCAGGACACGCGGGACACAGTTTAAGGATAAAGGGGAAATCCTTTAGTACTGAGATGAGGGAAACATTTTTCACACAGAGAGTGGTGAATCTGTGGAATTCTCTGCCACAGAGGGTAGTGAGGCCACACAGTTCATTGGCTATATTTAAGAGGGAGTTAGATGTGGCCCTTGTGGCTAAATGTGATCAGGGGGTATGGAGAGAAGGCAGGTACAGGATACTGAGTTGGATGATCAGCCATGATCATATTGAATGGCGAATGGTGCAGGCTCGAAGGGCCGAATGGCCTCTACTCCTGCACCTGTTGTCTATGTTTCTATGTTTGACTTGACTTGACTTGGCCATGTTCTGATCTGCTTCACAGACGGCTTGTTCCTGGTCAATAGACGTCTGTAAGCTGGAATTAACATAACAGAGAGATGGTCTGAGTTCCCCAGGTGGGGATGGGGAACAGCTCTGAATGCATGTCTGATGTTGGTGTAAACTTGGTCGAGTATGTTATTACCCCTGGTTGCAAAGTTCACATGTTTGTAATATTGTGGTAGTACTGTCTTCAGTAGCAATTTAACAATTTAACCACAATGGTTCGTCTATTCTGACCTGTGGGCTGTTCCACTTCCTGTTTTTTTATCATTTTGTGGGTTCCCTGTGAGAAATAAAGTGCAGATTTTAGACTGAGCCGATCTGAGACACATATCTTCAGCACATTTGGACTACAAGTTGATTGGACCACTGAAGGTTGCAGCACAAGTAGATAGGGTGGAGTATGCTTGCCTTCAATGCTAAGGCTATTGAACGTCAGAGTCACAATGTCAGAATGCAGCTCTATAGGACAGGTAAACACAAACTGTTGAACATTTTCCATTGTTTTAATGTTTCTACTAAATGTGGACACTTTCGTGCCATCCTGAATTATCCTGCAACTGATCCAATTGTGAATCACTTCACAGTCACCCACATTATTGTCCCCCCTGGTCATGTACATCACAGACTGTATAAGGATAGCAGGTTTGTCTTTCCTTGAAGATGCTGGTGATATAGAGACCACATTCTCTTTACTTGTTTCTAAAGACCAGATTCAGATTCAGATTCAGATTCAATTTTAATTGTCATTGTCAGTGTACAGTACAGAGACAACGAAATGCATTTAGCATCTCCCTTGAAGAGCGACATAGCAAACGATTTGTATAAATAATAATAAGAGTCCGGGGGGGGTGATTGGCAGTCACCGAGGTACGTTGTTGAGTAGAGTGACAGCCGCCGGGAAGAAGCTGTTCCTCGACCTGCTGGTTCGGCAACAGAGAGACCTGTAGCGCCTCCCGGATGGTAGGAGGGTAAACAGTCCATGGTTGGGGTGTGAGAGCAGTCCTTGGCGATGCTGAGCGCCCTCCGCAGACAGCGCTTGCTTTGGACAGACTCAATGGAGGGGAGCGTGGAACCGGTGATGCGTTGGGCAATTTTCACCACCCTCTGCAAGCAGGCAGTAAAGAAAGCCAATGGTATGTTAGCATTCATTGCAAAAGGATTTGAGTCTAGGAGCAGGGAGGTTCTACTGCAGTTGTACAGGGTCTTGGTGAGACCACACCTGGAGTATTGCGTACAGTTTTGGTCTCCAAATCTGAGGAAGGACATTATTGCCATAGAGGGAGTGCAGAGACGGTTCACCAGACTGATTCTGGGATGTCAGGACTGTCTTATGAAGAAAGACTGGATAGATTTGGTTTATACTCTCTAGAATTTAGGAGATTGAGGGGGGATCTTATAGAAACTTACAAAATTCTTAAGGGGTTGGACAGGCTAGATGCAGGAAGATTGTTCCCGATGTTGGGGGAAGTCCAGGACAAGGGGTCACAGCTTAAGGATAAGGGGGAAATCCTTTAAAACCGAGATGAGAAGAACTTTTTTCACACAGAGAGTGGTGAATCTCTGGAATTCTCTGCCACAGAGGGTAGTTGAGGCCAGTTCATTGGCTATATTTAAGAGGGAGTTAGATGTGGCCCTTGTGGCTAAGGGGATCAGGGGGTATGGAGAGAAGGCAGGTACGGGATACTGAGTTGGATGATCAGCCATGATCATATTGAATGGCGGTGCAGGCTCGAAGGGCCGAATGGCCTCTACTCCTGCACCTAATTTCTATGTTTCTATGTTTCTATATAGAGACCACATTCTCTTTCCTTGTTTCTAAAGACAAATCTTCAAATACATTATTTCTGTTCTGGTGCTGCCCACTGTGGGGCAAAGGCTGGATTATGGGGACAGGAACATTGCCCCATGTCCCACACACTGTTACTGTGGGGCAAAGGCTGGACTATGGGGACAGGAACATTGGCCCCATGTCCCACACACTGTTACTGTGGGGCAAAGGCTGGATTATGGGGACAGGAACATTGGCCCCATGTCCCACACACTGTTACTGTGAGGCAAAGGCTGGATTATGGGGACAGGAACATTGCCCCATGTCCCGCACACTGTTACTGTGGGGCAAAGGCTGGATTATGGGGACAGGAACATTGCCCCATGTCCCACACACTGTTACAGTGGGGCAAAGGCTGGATTATGGGGACAGGAATATTGCCCCATGTCCCACACACTGTTACTGTGCTGAGGAATAAAACACCAATATGACAAAGAGAGGTCCATCTAGGGATGTAGCTGACTGATCCACTCCAGACTGCAGGATAACATGCTGAGGGACGCACTGGAGCTTTGTGCAGCCAATTTATAGACTCTGTTAGAGAGGATCACTGTCTTGGGACCTTCCCCTGCTGGACATTGAGGACTGAGTCTGGTGGGTCAACCTTCATACAATGGAAGGGATATCACCCCAGGGGGCCAAATGCCAATATATTGTGTACAAACACTACTGAGTGTGACATTATTGAATGTATAGACACCAAAAGCATTTGTGTTAGTTGTGTATAGAATTATGGAACTGCAGATGCTGTTTTACCAAGGAAAGACAGAAAATACTGGAGTAACTCAGTGTGTCAGGCAGCATTCCTGTTGAACAAGGATAGTTTGGAGTTGGGACTCTTCAGACTAGTTTGGGGCATATATTTTATTCTGAAATAAAGTTTATTTTTGAATATAAAGAATGTGAGGTGTGAAGAGAGCAAGGATTCTGCCTTTTCCCACATCACATTCAGGATATGATGTAAAATTCAGAGAAATGGTCAAAGCTGCAGGAAGATCTGTTGCAGTTTAACCAGAATGATTTGTCTATTAACCATATAACCATATAACAATTACAGCACGGAAACAGGCCATCTCGGCCCTACAAGTCCGTGCCGAACAACTTTTTCCCCTTAGTCCCACCTGCCTGCACTCATACCATAACCCTCCATTCCCTTCTCATCCATATGCCTATCCAATTTATTTTTAAATGATACCAATGAACCTGCCTCCACCACTTCCACTGGAAGCTCATTCCACACCGCTACCACTCTCTGAGTAAAGAAGTTCCCCCTCATGTTACCCCTAAACTTCTGTCCCTTAATTCTGAAGTCATGTCCTCTTGTTTGAATCTTCCCTATTCTCAAAGGGAAAAGCTTGTCCACATCAACTCTGTCTATCCCTCTCATCATTTTAAAAACCTCAATCAGGTCCCCCCTTAACCTTCTGCACTCCAGAGAATAAAGACCTAACTTATTCAACCTTTCTCTGTAACTTAGTTGTTGAAACCCAGGCAACATTCTAGTAAATCTCCTCTGTACTCTCTCTATTTTGTTGACATCCTTCCTATAATTGGGCGACGAAAATTGTACACCATACTCCAGATTTGGTCTCACCAATGCCTTGTACAATTTTAACATTACATCCCAACTTCTATACTCAATGCTCTGACAAATAAATCTATCCCCAACTTAACAAGATTCAGTGACCTGCCATCTACCATTTTCTGGGGGGTGAATTTCAATGGCTCACCATATTCACAATGAAGAAATGTCTCTGCCCTAAATGTTTCACCCCTTATCTTGAGTTCAAAACCCCTTGTTCCAGATCCTACAGTCACTGGAAATATCTTTATGTATCGAGTCTGTCTAGCTCTGCGTTGAATGTTGTTTAGTTTAGAGAGGTCATGTTTAAGTCTTCTAAACTCCAGTGACTACTGGCTCAGTCAGCTCCTCCTCTCCTTACACATTAGTCCTGCCATTCCAGGAATCAGTCTGGTCAGCCTTGGCTGCATTACATGTGTGGATGAAAAACCCTTTCTCCAGTAAGGAGAGCACAAAGACATGTTTGGAGAGACATGGGCCTGGGACAGCCAATTGTGATGGGGTCAGTTGGACATCTTGGTCAGCATGTGTGTGTTGGGTTGATGTGTCTATTTCCATGCTCTACAGCTCTATGACTCTCTGCTGCATTTGTGTATATTTGACAAGTAACTCAACTGACTGACATCACCTGGAAACCTCTTTGCATCCTCTTTGCTTCTCCTATTTACTCTCAGTTTCATGTCATCAAACTTAGAAACATTCAATTTGTTTCCTTGTCAATACCATAGATGAACATTGAAAATAACAGACTCAAGAACTGTCTTGATGCTGGATCATTCATCACCACCTGCCACCCTAACAAAGTCTCCTTTCTGTTTCCTATCTGCCAAATTATTTTCAATTCATGCCTGTTTAATATTGCCTAATCCACATGTTTAAACATTCAAAGACCTTCTGAAAATTGGACACATCGACTTGTTCTCCCTGAAACAAACAACAACAATCTACTGGAGGGACTCAGTGGGTCAGGCAGCATCTGTCGAGGTAAATGTACAGATGACCCTGTGTATCGTGACCCTTCTTCAGTTGCGAATGGTCATCTGTCCATTTACTTCCACAGATGAGTAGGAGTAAACGGGTCCTTTTCACAATGGCAGGCAGTGACTAGTGGGGCACCGCAAGGCCCGGTGGGCACCGCAAGGCCCGGTGCGGGGACCAGCAGTGACTAGTGGGGCAGCGCAGGGCTCAGTGCGGGGACCAGCAGTGACTAGTGGGGTACCACAAGGCTCAGTGCTGGGACCCCAGCTATTTACAATATATATTAATGATCTGGATGAGGGAATTGAAGGCAATATCTCCAAGTTTGCGGATGACACTAAGCTGGGGGGCAGTGTTAGCTGTGAGGAGAATGCTAGGAGACTGCAAGGTGACTTGGATAGGCTGGGTGAGTGGGCAAATGTTTGGCAGATGCAGTATAATGTGGATAAATGTGAGGTTATCCATTTTGGTGGCAAAAACGGGAAAGCAGACTATTATCTAAATGGTGGCCGATTAGGAAAAGGGGAGATGCAGCGAGACCTGGGTGTCATGGTACACCAGTCATTGAAGGTAGGCATGCAGGTGCAGCAGGCAGTAAAGAAAGCGAATGGTATGTTAGCTTTCATTGCAAAAGGATTTGAGTCTAGGAGCAGGGAGGTTCTACTGCAGTTGTACAGGGTCTTGGTGAGACCACACCTGGAGTATTGCGTACAATTTTGGTCTCCAAATCTGAGGAAGGACATTATTGCCATAGAGGGAGTGCAGAGACGGTTCACCAGACTGATTCCTGGGATGTCAGGACTGTCTTATGAAGAAAGACTGGATAGACTTGGTTTATAATCTCTAGAATTTAGGAGATTGAGAGGGGATCTTATAGAAACTTACAAAATTCTTAAGGGGTTGGACAGGCTAGATGCAGGAAGATTGTTCCTGATGTTGGGGAAGTCCAGGACAAGGGGTCACAGCTTAAGGATAAGGGGGAAATCCTTTAAAACCGAGATGAGATGAAGTTTTTTCACACAGAGAGTGGTGAATCTGTGGAACTCTCTGCCACAGAGGGTAGTTGAGGCCACACAGTTCATTGGCTATATTTAAGAGGCAGTTAGATGTGGCCCTTCTGGCTAAGGGGATCAGGGGGTATGGAGAGAAGGCAGGTACGGGATACTGAGTTGGATGATCAGCCATGATCATATTGAATGGCGAATGGTGCAGGCTCGAAGGGCCGAATGGCCTCTACTCCTGCACCTAATTTCTATGTTTCTATGTCTTCTGAACATGATTGGGTTTTTTTTAAGAAGTGAAGAAGGTGATTGATGAAGCTAGAGAAGTGGATGTTTCTTCATGGATTTTAGTATGGCATTTATAAAGTCCCTCATGTAGTCAGATCGAGAAGATTAAGATGCAAAAAATCCACACTGACTTGGTTGTTGGTTTAAGAATTGGCTTACACATAGAAGACAGAGGGTAATGATAGAAGGATAATTTTTTGTTAGTAAATTTGTAGATGGCACCAAAATTAGATCAAATTCACTAGTAGGCCAATAAATGGCAGATGACGATTAATCCAAGCAAGTATGAAGTGTAGTCGCAAAATGTTGAAGTAACTCAGTGGGACAGGCAGCATCTCTGGAGAGAAGGATCAGATGAAGATTTGGGTCGAGACCCTTCTTCAGAAGATAGACTTCTTTAGCTGAAGAAGGGTCTAGACCCAAAACGTCACCCATTCCTTCTCTCCAGAGATGCTACCTGTCCCGCTGAGTTACTCCAGCATTTTGTGTCTACCTTCGATTTAAACCAGCATCTGCAGTTCTTTCCTACACACTGGAGTGTTGTACTTTGGGGGTCGAATGTGAGGGGAAAATATACGATTAATGGCATGTCCCTTAACAGCATTGTATGCAGAGGGATCTTGTGGTCCAGGTGCATATGTTCCTGAAAGTGGCAAAACACATAGATAAAGTGGTAAAGAAGGCAGATAGTGTGCTTCCATGCGTTGGTCAGGACATCTATCTATCATATCTATTAATATATAAAACTCAAATCCGTCCGCCGTCCGTCCGCCTGCAGTACGGATCCCTTCCTGCCTTTCGATTCGTTCCCGCCGTGCGATGTCACAATGCCCGATGCTCGCGGACGTCCAATCGGAATGGATCCATTTGCATGTACGGCTTTCCGGCCGCGTTTCTTCCTTTGATTCTCCGCAACTCCGAAACCGGACGCAGAATCGCCGACGTCTTTTCCATTTCGGTAGAGATTTCGCTTTTCTTTCTAAGTATCCGCTCCTCGTTACATTTCGTCGTGTTTAAGTACACTTTTTTAATCAAATCCTACACCCCCCCCCCCACCACCACCTCAATATTTCAAAAAAAAAACTGGATTCTCACCCACACAAGCAGCTCCCTGTGAACATTCCATCGTGTGATGTCACAATGCCCAATGCTCACAGATGGCCAATCGGAATGGATTCATTTACATATGCCTTTGCAGGAGCCACAGCCCCGGTGAACGTTCCATTGTGTGATGTCACAATGCCCAATGCTCAAATACATTGTTGCCATATTGGGAGTACAGAGAATAGGCTGTGGGCCGAGGAGCTTTATTCAGCAGTTTCGTGACCCAAGTCACCAAACTACATGAAATTGTCACATATTGTGTAAAAATATTTATATAAATCACCGCTGAGACTCAATATGAATAAGACTTGCACATTTTTATTAAATTAGAGAAAACCGGAAAAATGTTGGGAATACAGAGAAGGTTCTCCAGACTGATTCCTGGGATGTCAGGACTTTCATATGAAGAAAGACTGGATAGACTCGGCTTGTACACGCTAGAATTTAGAAGATTGAGGGCAGATCTTATAGAAAATTCTTAAGGGTTGTACAGGCTAGATGCAGGAAGATTGTTCCTGATGTTGGGGAAGTCCAGGACAAGGGGTCACAGCTTAAGGATAAGGGGGAAATCTTTTAGGACCGAGATGAGGAAAACTTTTTTCACACAGAGAGTGGTGAATCTGTGGAACTCTCTGCCACAGAGGGTAGTTGAGGCCAGTTCATTGGCTATATTTAAGAGGGAGTTAGATGTGGCCCTTGTGGCTAAAGGGATCAGGGGGTATGGAGAGAAGGCAGGTACGGGATACTGAGTTGGATGATCAGCCATGATCATATTGAATGGTGGTGCGGGCTCAAAGGTCCGAATGGCCTACTCCTGCACTTAATTACTATGTTTCCCTCTCCCCCACCCTCTCCCTCTCCCACCCATCTCTCTCTCCCCCGCCCCCTTCCCTCGCTACCGCCACCCCCTTCCCCCTACCCCTCTGTCCCTCTTTCACCACTCCCCCCTACCCCTCCCTCCCCACTCTTCCACTTCTATCCCTTACCCCATGCCTCTCCCACCCCCACCCCTCTCTCCTCCCCTCCCTTCCCCACTCTCCCCCACCCCATCCCCTACCCCTCTGTCCCTCTTCCACCACTCCCCGTCCCTCTTCTACCACTCCCGCTACCCCTCTACCCCCCTCCCTCCCCACTCTTTCACTTCTCTCCCACTCTTTCACTTCTCTCCCACTGTCTCCTCCCCCTCTCCTCACCCCTCTCCCATGCTTCCTCTCTCCCACCCCCGTTCCCTGTCTACCCCACCCCCTTCCTCTCTCCCCCCCACCCCCCTTCCCCCTATCCATCTGCCCCTCTTCCATCACTCCCGCTACCCCTCTCCACCTCCTCCCCACTCTTCCACTTCTCTCCCCTTCCCCTCACTCTCCCTCCCGACTCTTTCCCCCCCACACCTCTCCCCATTCCCTCCTCCCCGCCCCGCGTTTCTTCCTTTGATGCTCCGCAACTCCGAAACCGGACGCAGAATCGCCGACGTCTTTTCCATTTCGGTAGAGATTTCGCTTTTCTTTCTAAGTATCCGCTCCTCATTACATTTCGTCGTGTTTAAGTACGCTTTTTAATCAAATCCTACACACCCCCCCCCCCCACCCCTCAATATTTCAAAATGAAACCGGATTCTCATCCACACAAGCAGCTCCCGGTGAACGTTCCATCGTGTGATGTCACAATGCCCGATGCTCACAGATGGCCAATCGGAATGGATTCATTTACATATGCCTTTGCAGGAGCCCCGCCCATGGTGAACATTCCATCGTGTGATGTCACAATGCCCAATGCTCAAATACATTGTTGCCATAGAGAACGCTCAGCAATTATTCAAATTCTTCACTAACTCTCATTCTGGTTTTGCTTGTGAAGTGAAAAGTCCTGAATTGCATTTGTCTGATGCAGGAAGATTGTTCCAGATGTTGGGGAAGTCCAGGACATGCGGGACACAGTTTAAGGATCAAGGGGAAATCCTTTAGTACTGAGATGAGGGAAACATTTTTCACACAGAGAGTGGTGAATCTGTGGAACTCTCTGCCACAGAGGGTAGTTGAGGCCAGTTTGACCCAAGCAATCGTTCCAGGTGCGACAGAGGTTTACCTGCATCTCTTCCAACCTCATCTATTGCGTCCGCTGCTCTAGATGCCAGCAGATCTATATCGGTGAGACCAAGCGGAGGTTGGGCGATCGTTTCGCCGAACACCTCCGCTCGGTCCGCAATAACCAAGCTGACCTCCCGGTGGCTCAGCACTTCAACTCCCCCTCCCACTCCGTCTCCGACCTCTCTGTCCTGGGTCTCCTCCATGGCCACAGCGAGCAGCACCGGAAATTGGAGGAACAGCACCTCATATTCCGTTTGGGGAGTCTGCATCCTGGGGCATGAACATCGAATTCTCCCAATTTTGTTAGTCCTTGCTGTCTCCCTCCCTTCCTCAGCTCCCCTGCTGTCTCCTCCCATCCCCCAGCCTTCTGGCTACTCCTCCTTTTCCCTTTCTTGTCCCCACCCACCCCCGCCCCCGATCAGTCTGAAGAAGGGTTTCGGCCCGAAACGTTGCCTATTTCCTTCGCTCCATAGATGCTGCTGCACCCACTGAGTTACTCCAGCATTTTGGTGTAACCAGTGGAGGCCAGTTCATTGGCTATATTTAAGAGGGAGTTAGATGTGGCCCTTGTGGCTAAAGGGATCAGGGGGTATGGAGAGGGGGGGAGCTGTGAGGAGGATGCTAGGAGACTGCAAGGTGACTTGGATAGGCTGGGTGAGTGGGCAAATGTTTGGCAGATGCAGTATAATGTGGATAAATGTGATGTTATCCATTTTGGTTATCTAAATGGTGGCCGATTGGGAAAGGGGGAGATGCAGCGAGACCTGGGTGTCATGGTACACCAAGTCATTGAAGGTAGGCATGCAGGTGCAGCAGGCAGTAAAGAAAGCGAATGGTATGTTAGCTTTCATTGCAAAAGGATTTGAGTATAGGAGCAGGGAGGTTCTACTGCAGTTGTACAGGGTCTTGATGAGACCACACCTGGAGTATTGCATACAGTTTTGGTCTCCAAATCTGAGGAAGGACATTATTGCCGTAGAGGGAGACTGAGAGGGGATCTTATAGAAACTTACAAAATTCTTAAGGGGTTGGACAGGCTAGATGCAGGAAGATTGTTCCTGATGTTGGGGAAGTCCAGGACAAGGGGTCACAGCTTAAGGATAAGGGGGAAATCTTTTGTGACCGAGATGAGAAGAACTTTTCCCACACAGAGAGTGGTGAATCTGTGGAATTCTCTGCCACAGAGGGTAGTTGAGGCCACACAGTTCATTGGCTATATTTAAGAGGGAGTTAGATGTGGCCCTTGTGGCTAAAGGGATCAGGGGGTATGGAGAGAAGGCAGGTACAGGATACTGAGTTGGATGATCAGCCATGATCATATTGAATGGCGAATGGTGCAGGCTCGAAGGTCCGAATGGCCTACTCCTGCACCTAATTTCTATGTTTCCCTCTCCCTCTCCCACCCATCTCTCTCTCCCCCGCCCCCCTTCCCTCGCTACCGCCACCCCCTTCCCCCTACCCCTCTGTCCCTCTTTCACCACTCCCCCTACCCCTCCCTCCCCACTCTTCCACTTCTATCCCCTTACCCCATGCCTCTCCCACCCCCACCCCTCTCTCTTCCCCTCCCTTCCCCACTCTCCCCCACCCCATCCCCTACCCCTCTGTCCCTCTTCCACCACTCCCCGTCTCTCGTCTACCACTCCCGCTACCCCTCCCTCCCTCCCCACTCTTTCACTTCTCTCCCACTCTTTCACTTCTCTCCCACTGTCTCCTCCCCCTCTCCTCACCCCTCTCCCATCCTTCTCTCTCCCACCCCCGTTCCCTGTCTACCCCACCCCCTTCCCTCTCTCCCCCCCACCCCCTTCCCCCTATCCCTCTGCCCCTCTTCCATCACTCCCGCTACCCCTCTCCACCTCCCTCCCCACTCTTTCCCCTCTTTCCCCCCCACCCCTCTCCCCATCCCCCCTCCCCCAAAGCTCTCTCCCCATCCCTCACCCCCTACCCCGCTCTCCTTTCCCTCCCAAATCTATCCCGTTTCCTCCTCCTCCCTCCCCTCTTCTCACCCCCCCCCCCCCCCCCCCCGCAAACGCCGTTGGGGAAACAGACCATAGAGGGAGCACAGAGAAGGTTCACCAGACTGATTCCTGGGATGTCAGGACTGTCTTATGAAGAAAGACTGGATAGACTCGGCTTGTACTCGCTAGAATTTAGGAGATTGAGGGGGGATCTTATAGAAACTTACAAAATTCTTAAGGGATTGGACAGGCTAGATGCAGGAAGATTGTTCCCGATGTTGGGGAAGTCCAGGACAAGGGGCCACAGTTTAAGGATAAGGGGGAAATCCTTTAAAACCGAGATGAGAAGAACTTTTTTCACACAGAGAGTGGTGAATCTGTGGAATTCTGCCACAGAGGGAAGTTGAGGCCACACAGTTCATTGGCTATATTTAAGAGGGAGTTAGATGTGGCCCTTGTGGCTAAAGGGATCAGGGGGTATGGAGAGAAGGCAGGTACAGGATACTGAGTTGGATGATCAGCCATGATCATATTGAATGGCGAATGGTGCAGGCTCGAAGGGCCGAATGGCCTCTACTCCTGCACCTATTGTCTATGTTTCTATGTTTGACTTGACTTGACTTGGCCATGTTCTGATCTGCTTCACAGACGGCTTGTTCCTGGTCAATAGACGTCTGTAAGCTGGAATTAACATAACAGAGAGGTGGTCTGAGTTCCCAGGTGGGGATGGGGAACAGCTCTGAATGCATGTCTGATGTTGGTGTAAACTTGGTCGAGTATGTTATTACCCCTGGTTGCAAAGTTCACATGTTTGTAATATTGTGGTAGTACTGTCTTCAGTAGCAATTTAACAATTTAACCACAATGGTTCGTCTATTCTGACCTGTGGGCTGTTTCACTTCCTGTTTTTTTATCATTTTGTGGGTTCCCTGTGAGAAATAAAGTGCAGTTTTAGACTGAGCCGATCTGAGACACATATCTTCAGCACATTTGGACTACAAGTTGATTGGACACTGAAGGTTGCAGCACAAGTAGATAGGGTGGAGTATGCTTGCCTTCAATGCTAAGGCCATTCAACGTCAGAGGCACAATGTCAGAATGCAGCTCTATAGGACTGGTAAACACAAACTGTTGAACATTTTCCATTGTTTTAATGTTTCCACTAAATGTGGACACTTTCGTGCCATCCTGAATTATCCTGCAACTGATCCAATTGTAAATCACATTATTGTCCCCCTGGTCATGTATATCACAGACTGTATAAGGATAGCAGGTTGTCTTTCCTTGAGGATGCTGGTGATATAGAGACCACATTCTCTTTACTTGTTTCTAAAGACCAGATTCAGATTCAGATTCAGATTCAATTTAATTGTCATTGTCAGTGTACAGTACAGAGACAACGAAATGCATTTAGCATCTCCCTGGAAGAGCGACATAGCAAACGATTTGAATAAATAATAATAAGTGTCCGGGGGGGGGGGGGGTGGTGATTGGCAGTCACCAAGGTACGTTGTTGAGTAGAGTGACAGCGGCCGGAAAGAAGCTGTTCCTCGACCTGCTGGTTCGGCAACGGAGAGACCTGTAGCGCCTCCCGGATGGTAGGAGGGTAAACAGTCCATGGTTGGGGTGAGAGCAGTCCTTGGCGATGCTGAGCGCCCTCCGCAGACAACGCTTGCTTTGGACAGACTCAATGGAGGGGAGCGTGGAACCGGTGATGCGTTGGGCAATTTTCACCACCCTCTGCAATGCCTTCCGGTCGGAGACAGAGCAGTTGCCATACCATACTGTGATGCAGTTGGTAAGGATGCTCTCGATGGTGCAGCGGTAGAAGTTCACCAGGATCTGAGGAGACAGATGGACCTTCTTCAGTCACCTCAGGAAGAAGAGACGCTGATGAGCCTTCTTGATCAGAGTAGAGGTATTGTGGGTCCAAGAGAGGTCATCGGAGATGTTGACTCCCCATCTAAAAAGACAAATCTTCAAATACATTATTTCTGTTCTGGTGCTGCCCACTGTGGGGCAAAGGCTGGATTATGGGGACAGGAACATTGGCCCCATGTCCCACACACTGTTACTGTGGGGCAAAGGCTGGATTATGGGGACAGGAACATTGGCCCCATGTCCCACACACTGTTACTATGCTGAGGAATAAAACACCAATATGACAAAGAGAGGTCCATCTAGGGATATAGCTGACTGACCCACTCCAGACTGCAGGATAACATGCTGAGGGACGCACTGGAGCTTTGTGCAGCCAATTTATAGACTCTGTTAGAGAGGATCACTGTCTTGGGACCTTCCCCTGCTGGACATTGAGGACTGAGTCTGGTGGGTCAACCTTCATACAATGGAAGGGATATCACCCCAGGGGGCCAAATGCCAATATATTGTGTACAAACACTACTGAGTGTGACATTATTGAATGTATAGACACCAAAAGCATTTGTGTTAGTTGTGTATAGAATTATGGAACTGCAGATGCTGTTTTACCAAGGAAAGACAGAAAATACTGGAGTAACTCAGTGTGTCAGGCAGCATTCCTGTTGAACAAGGATAGTTTTGAGTTGGGACTCTTCAGACTAGTTTGGTGCATATATTTTATTCTGATATAAAGTTTATTTTTGAATATAAAGAATGTGAGGTGTGAAGAGAGCAAGGATTCTGTCTTTTCCCACATCACATTCAGGATATGATGTAAAATTCAGAGCAATGGTCAAAGCTGCAGGAAGATCTGTTGCAGTTTAACCACAATGATTTGTCTATTAACCATATAACCATATAACAATTACAGCACGGAAACAGGCCATCTCGGCCCTACAAGTCCGTGCCGAACATCTTTTTTTTTTTTTTCCACTTAGTCCCACCTGCCTGCACTCATACCATAACCCTCCATTCCCTTCTCATCCATATGCCTATCCAATTTATTTTTAAATGATACCAACGAAACTGCCTCCACCACTTCCACTGGAAGCTCATTCCACACCGCTACCACTCTCTGAGTAAAGAAGTTCCCCCTCATGTTACCCCTAAACTTCTGTCCCTTAATTCTGAAGTCATGTCCTCTTGTTTGAATCTTCCGTATTCTCAAAGGGAAAAGCTTGTCCACATCAACTCGGTCTATCCCTCTCATCATTTTAAAAACCTCTATCAGGTCCCCCCTTAACCTTCTGCGCTCCAGAGAATAAAGACCTAACTTATTCAACCTATCTCTGTAACTTAGTTGTTGAAACCCAGGCAACATTCTAGTAAATCTCCTCTGTACTCTCTCTATTTTGTTGACATCCTTCCTATAATTGGGCGACCAAAATTGTACACCATACTCCAGATTTGGTCTCACCAATGCCTTGTACAATTTTAACATTACATCCCAGCTTCTATACTCAATGCTCTGACAAATAAATCTATCCCCAACTTAACAAGATTCAGTGACCTGCCATCTACCATTTTCTGTGGGGTGAATTTCAAAGGCTCACCATATTCACAATGAAGAAATGTCTCAGCCCTAAATGTTTCACCCCTTATCTTGAGTCCAAAACCCCTTGTTCCAGATCCTACAGTCACTGGAAATATCTTTATGTATCGAGTCTGTCTGGCTCTGCGTTGAATGTTGTTTAATTTAGAGAGGTCATGTTTAAGTCTTCTAAACTCCAGTGACTACTGGCTCAGTCAGCTCCTCCTCTCCTTACACATTAGTCCTGCCATTCCAGGAATCAGTCTGGTCAGCCTTGGCTGCATTACATGTGTGGATGAAAAACCCTTTCTCCAGTAAGGAGAGCACAAAGACATGTTTGGAGAGACATGGGCCAGGGACAGCCAATTGTGATGGGGTCAGTTGGACATCTTGGTCAGCATGTGTGTGTTGGGTTGATGTGTCTATTTCCATGCTCTACAGCTCTATGACTCTGCTGCATCTGTGTATATTTGACAAGTAACTCAACTGACTGACATCACCTGGAAACCTCTTTGCATCCTCTTTGCTTCTCCTATTTACTCTCAGTTTCATGTCATCAAACATTCAATTTGTTTCCTTGTCAATACCGTAGATGAACATTGAAAATAACAGACTCAAGAACTGGCTTGATGCTGGATCATTCATCACCACCTGCCACCCTAACAAAGTCTCCTCTCTGTTTCCTGCCTGCCAAATTATTTTCAATTCATGCCTGTTTAATATTGCCTAATCCACATGTTTAAACATTCAAAGACCTTCTGAAAATGGACACATCGACTTGTTCTCCCTGAAACAAACAACAACAATCTGCTGGAGGGACTCAGTGGGTCAGGCAGCATCTGTCGAGGTAAATGTACAGATGACCCTGTGTATCGTGACCCTTCTTCAGTTGCGAATGGTCATCTGTCCATTTACTTCCACAGATGAGTAGGAGTAAACGGGTCCTTTTCACAATGGCAGGCAGTGACTAGTGGGGCAGCGCAAGGCTCAGTGCTGGGACCCCAGCTATTTACAATATATATTAATGATCCAGATGAGGGAATTGAAGGCAATATCTCCAAGTTTGCGGGGGGGCAGTGTTAGCTGTGAGGAGGATGCTAGGAGACTGCAAGGTGACTTGGATAGGCTGGGTGAGTGGGCAAATATTTGGCAGATGCAGTATAATGTGGATAAATGTGAGGTTATCCATTTTGGTGGCAAAAACGGGAAAGCAGACTATTATCTAAATGGTGGCCGATTAGGAAATGGGACATGCAGCGAGACCTGGGTGTCATGGTACACCAGTCATTGAAAGTAGGCATGCAGGTGCAGCAGGCAGTGAAGAAAGCCAATGGTATGTTAGCTTTCATTGCAAAAGGATTTGAGTCTAAGAGCAGGGAGGTTCTACTGCAGTTGTACAGGGTCTTGGTGAGACCACACCTGGAGTATTGCGTACAGTTTTGGTCTCCTAATCTGATGAAGGACATTATTGCCATAGAGGGAGTGCAGAGACGGTTCACCAGACTGATTCCTGGGATGTCAGGACTGTCTTATGAAGAAAGACTGGATAGACTCGGCTTGTACTTGCTAGAATTTAGAAGATTGAGGGGGGATCTTATAGAAACGTACAAAATTCTTAAGGGGTTGGACAAGCTAGATGCAGGATAATTGTTCCCGATGTTGGGGAAGTCCAGAACAAGGGGTCACACACACAGTTTAAGGATAAGGGGGAAGTCTTTTAGGACCGAGATGAGAAAAACAATTTTTTTCACACACTTAGAGTGGCGAATCTCTGGAACTCTCTGCCAGAGAGGGTAGTTGAGGCCACAAAGTTCATTGGCTATATTTAAGAGGGAGTTAGATGTGGCCCTTGTGGCTAAAGGGATCAGGGGGTATGGAGAGAGGGCAGGTACAGGATACTGAGTTGGATGATCAGCCATGATCATATTGAATGGCGAATGGTGCAGGCTCGAAGGGCCGAATGGCCTCTACTCCTGCACCTATTGTCTATGTTTCTATGTGATTCTCTCTAACAGAGTCTATAAATTGGCTGCACAAAGCTTCAGTGCATCCCTCAGCATGTTATCCTGCAGTCTGGAGTGGGTCAGTCAGCTACATCACTGTCTTGGGACCTTCCCCTGCTGGACATTGAGGACTGAGTCTGGTGGGTCAACCTTCATACAATGGAAGGGATATCACCCCAGGGGGCCAAATGCCAATATATTGTGTACAAACACTACTGAGTGTGACATTATTGAATGTATAGACACCAAAAGCATTTGTGTTAGTTGTGTATAGAATTATGGAACTGCAGATGCTGTTTTACCAAGGAAAGACAGAAAATACTGGAGTAACTCAGTGTGTCAGGCAGCATTCCTGTTGAACAAGGATAGTTTGGAGTTGGGACTCTTCAGACTAGTTTGGTGCATATATTTTATTCTGAAATAAAGTTTATTTTTGAATATAAAGAATGTGAGGTGTGAAGAGAGCAAGGATTCTGCCTTTTCCCACATCACATTCAGGATATGATGTAAAATTCAGAGAAATGGTCAAAGCTGCAGGAAGATCTGTTGCAGTTTAACCACAATGATTCGTCTATTAACCATATAACCATATAACAATTACAGCACGGAAACAGGCCATCTCGGCCCTGCAAGTCCGTGCCGAACAACTTTTTTTCCCCTTAGTCCCACCCGCCTGCACTCATACCATAACCCTCCATTCCCTTCTCATCCATATGCCTATCCAATTTATTTTTAAATGATACCAATGAACCTGCCTCCACCACTTCCACTGGAAGCTCATTCCACACCGCTACCACTCTCTGAGTAAAGAAGTTCCCCCTCATGTTACCCCTAAACTTCTGTCCCTTAATTCTGAAGTCATGTCCACTTGTTTGAATCTTCCCTATTCTCAAAGGGAAAAGCTTGTCCACATCAACTCTGTCTATCCCTCTCATTATTTTAAAGACCTCTATCAGGTCCCCCCTTAACCTTCTGCGCTCCAGAGAATAAAGACCTAACTTATTCAACCTATCTCTGTAACTTAGTTGTTGAAACCCAGGCAACATTCTAGTAAATCTCCTCTGTACTCTCTCTATTTTGTTGACATCCTTCCTATAATTGGGCGACCAAAATTGTACACCATACTCCAGATTTGGTCTCACCAATGCCTTGTACAATTTTAACATTACATTCCAGCTTCTATACTCAATGCTCTGACAAATAAATCTATCCCCAACTTAACAAGATTCAGTGACCTGCCATCTACCATTTTCTGTGGGGTGAATTTCAATGGTTCACCATATTCACAATGAAGAAATGTCTCAGCCCTAAATGTTTCACCCCTTATCTTGAGTCCAAAACCCCTTGTTCCAGATCCTACAGTCACTGGAAATATCTTTATGTATCGAGTCTGTCTAGCTCTGCGTTGAATGTTGTTTAATTTAGAGAGGTCATGTTTAAGTCTTCTAAACTCCAGTGACTACTGGCTCAGTCAGCTCCTCCTCTCCTTACACATTAGTCCTGCCATTCCAGGAATCAGTCTGGTCAGCCTTGGCTGCATTACATGTGTGGATGAAAAACCCTTTCTCCGGTAAGGAGAGCACAAAGACATGTTTGGAGAGACATGGGCCTGGGACAGCCAATTGTGATGGGGTCAGTTGGACATCTTGGTCAGCATGTGTGTGTTGGGTTGATGTGTCTATTTCCATGCTCTACAGCTCTATGACTCTCTGCTGCATCTGTGTATATTTGACAAGTAACTCAACTGACTGACATCACCTGGAAACCTCTTGCATCCTCTTTGCTTTTCCTATTTACTCTCAGTTTCATGTCATCAAACTTAGAAACATTCAATTTGTTTCCTTGTCAATACCGTAGATGAACATTGAAAATAACAGACTCAAGAACTGGCTTGATGCTGGATCATTCATCACCACCTGCCACCCTAACAAAGTCTCCTCTCTGTTTCCTATCTGCCAAATTATTTTCAATTCATGCCTGTTTAATATTGCCTAATCCACATGTTTAAACATTCAAAGACCTTCTGAAAATTGGACACATCGACTTGTTCTCCCTGAAACAAACAACAACAATCTGCTGGAGGGACTCAGTGGGTCAGGCAGCATCTGTCGAGGTAAATGTACAGATGACCCTGTGTATCGTGACCCTTCTTCAGTTGCGAATGGTCATCTGTCCATTTACTTCCACAGATGATTCCTGATCCACAAATTCCCTCCAGCAGTTTGCTCTTTGCTGGTGTTTCCAGAATCTACAAACTCTTGTGTCTCCACATCTTCTCCCTTATCTATTCTACACGGTACATCACCATCCGGTTTTAACCCATGATCCACCACTGATGGATGTGTTTAGTAAATGATTACTTTCATAGACTGATGAACAAGGGCCCCAGATCCCGTTGTACTTCCCCTTTCCCCCTTCCCATTTAGAAAGATGAGGTTCCATGTCTCAACGCATCCAATGCATGTTTGAGCTCAGTAAATTCCCATTTGCCTTTGCCGAATAAGGTTTGACAAGATGTGTTTTACACTGACACAAACACTTTCAACAGAAGTGACGTCTGAACCCTGAGCAGGAGGGGAAGAGGAAGGTCCTGTAGTTTCATAAGACACAGCGTGAGACTGGGGAAGTCAGTGTGTCACCGTGCTTGGAGCTTTGCTGCCCAGTCTCTGGACTCGTTCACCATCAGTCTCTTCCCACAAGGTAGGCGACCTTACTACAGGTTCACTTCAGGTAAAGGTGTGGTTTAAATGGGATCTAGAAACGGAACTCTGTGTTCAATAATTTCTTTTATTTATTTATTAATTTGTTAAATATAATTGTATTTATGTTTCAAAACGCTAATATAACACACTCATTTGTTGCATGTACAAAGTTGAATAAATTTTGGAGTGATATATTTGATATATTTACAAAGATTTTCAAGTCAAGAATAGAACCCAAAACGGAATGGATTATATTTGGAATAATAGGAGAAGATACCAATTTAAATAAAGATCAAAATGTTTTTTTAATTATGGGTTAATAATTGGAAAGAAATTGATACTTAAATTTTGGAAAAATACAACCACACCAACTGTTAAAATGTGGATTAGGAATATGATGGACATAGCACGCCTTGAAGAAATGAGACTCCGACTAATAGATAAATATGACCAATTCTTAAGGAGTTGGTCTCCTTTCATCGACTTTTGGAATCATGTGATGCAGCGGTGCCGTAAGGATTGCTGATTTCAGTTCATGACGCGGATAGATCTACATCTCCGAATACAGATTTGAAAAATTCTCTTTTAAGGGGCCTTCTCTTCTATTTCTACTTTCCACTTTCTCTCTTCCTTTTTTTATTTTTTATATACACACTTCACGTTTTTCTACTCTCTACCATCTATTTTTCCACTTTTTCCCCTTTCTATTGTTTTCTTTTTCTTGTTCTGCTTATTTCCTTCTTATAACATAAAACTAGAGGTTGTACATGGAATGGATTACGGTATTACATAGTTGGCACCTAAAATTAGGTGCCACTGTACTGTTTTGTGCTGTATTAACTTCTAATAAAATAAACAAAACAAAAAAAATATATATATAATTGTATTTATTAGTAGTGTACATTACAATAATATGTACATGTACATCAATGATCTGGATGAAGGGGTGGTAAATTGGATTAGTAAGTATGCAGATGATACCAAGATGTTGTGGATAATGAAGAGGATTTCCAAAGTCTACAGAGTGATTTAGGCCATTTGGAAGAATGGGCTGAAAGATGGCAGATGGAGTTTAATGCTGATAAATGTGAGGTGCTACACCTTGGCAGGACAAATCAAAATAGGACGTACATGGTAAATGGTAGGGAATTGAAGAATACAGTTGAACAGAGGGATCTGGGTATAACCGTGCATAGTTCCTTGAAGGTGGAATCTCATATAGACAGGGTGGTAAAGAAAGCTTTTGGTATGCTAGCCTTTATAAATCAGAGCATTGAGTATAGAAGCTGGGATGTAATGTTAAAATTGTACAAGGCATTGGTGAGACCAAATCTGGAGTATGGTGTACAATTTTGGTCGCCCAATTATAGGAAGGATGTCAACAAAATAGAGAGAGTACAGAGGAGATTTACTAGAATGTTGCCTGGGTTTCAACAACTAAGTTACAGAGAAAGGTTGAACAAGTTATGTCTTTATTCTCTGGAGCGCAGAAGGTTAAGGGGGGACTTGATAGAGGTCTTTAAAATGATGAGAGGGATAGACAGAGTTGATGTGGACAAGCTTTTCCCTTTGAGAGTAGGGAAGATTCAAACAAGAGGACATGACTTCAGAATTAAGGGAGGGGTAACATGAGGGGGAACTTCTTTACTCAGAGAGTGGTAGCGGTGTGGAATGAGCTTCCAGTGGAAGTGGTGGAGGCAGGTTCGTTGGTATCATTTAAAAATAAATTGGATAGGCATATGGATGAGAAGGGAATGGAGGGTTATGGTATGAGTGCAGGCAGGTGGGACTGAGGGAAACAAGTTGTTTGGCACGGACTTGTAGGGCCGAGATGGCCTGTTTCCATACTGTAATTGGTATATGGTTATATGGTTATAAGCCAAAAATAACATAATACATTTCCTGCACCACTTTATATTTTAAACTTTGAAAGAAGAAAAGTAAAGAGAGTTAAACAGGATAGTAAGTGTGTGAAAGAGTGATCAAAAGAGACCCTTGGACATGAAAAGTTCGAAACAGAGTTAAGAAGCAAGCCATAGAAAAAGAAGAAGAGAAAAACAAAACAGAAGATATATTAAAAGTTTATAAAACAGAGCTAAAAGGGATAAACCAACTCTGTATTTTTCCTCCCCCCTCACCAGGTCCTGAAACCATTTATTTTCAGAATTCTGTTGCACCTTATACTTGTAGTAAGTCGAGAAATGGAGACCAGAGCTTTTGGAAATGGTCTGGTTTGCCTGCTAGAAGTAATCTCATATCTTCCAGGTGTAACGTTTCGAACATATTTGAAATCCACATATTTATTGTTGGTGTTGGGGCATTTTTCCAGAATTTAAGTATGAGTTTTTTCCCCATTATTAAACCGTAATTAAGTCGGGTATTTTGGGACGCAGTTAGCTCAGGGCTGCCTTCCATGGTTCCAAAAATAATCTATTCTGTGTTCGGTTTCAGTTTATTTTAAATAATTTTGTAAATATTTCAAAACTTTCATTCCAATATGTTTGGATTTTTCTACAAAAAACAAAGGAATGTGCTATAGTTGCTTCGTGGGATAGACATTTATCACAGGTGGGGGGGAGGGAGACATTTGGAAAATGGTTAATTATTTTAGTTTTTGAGTTATATAGTCTATGTAAGGTTTTAAATTTCTAACATGTGATATTCCACTCCTACAACCTTTTATTAGACTGTACCAGTCTGTTCTGCTTTAGATTTTACAAGGACATAGAAACGTAAAAGGATTTGAGTCTAGGAGCAGGGAGGTTCTACTGCAGTTGTACAGGGTCTTGGTGAGACCACACCTGGAGTATTGCGTACAGTTTTGGTCTCCTAATCTGAGGAAAGACATTCTTGCCATAGAGGGAGTACAGAGAAGGTTCACCAGACTGATTCCTGGGATGGCAGGACTTTCTTATGAAGAAAGACTGAATAGACTTGGTTTATGCTCTCTAGAATTTAGGAGATTGAGAGGGGATCTTATAGAAACTTACAAAATTCTTAAGGGTTGGACAGGCTAGATGCAGGAAGATTGTTCCCGATGTTGGGGAAGTCCAGGACAAGGGGCCACAGCTTAAGGATAAGGGGGAAATCCTTTAAAACCGAGATGAGAAGAACTTTTTTCACACAGAGAGTGGTGAATCTCTGGAACTCTCTGCCACAGACGGTAGTTGAGGCCACACAGTTCATTGGCTATATTTAAGAGGGAGTTAGATGTGGCCCTTGTGGCTAAAGGGATCAGGGGGTATGGAGAGAAGGCAGGTACAGGATACTGAG
This sequence comes from Leucoraja ocellata, assembly GCA_036785375.1. Classification (NCBI taxonomy): domain Eukaryota; kingdom Metazoa; phylum Chordata; class Chondrichthyes; order Rajiformes; family Rajidae; genus Leucoraja; species Leucoraja ocellata. The sequence continues at coordinate 59,050 of JAWMAR010003245.1, read as the reverse complement.
TTGGATGATCAGCCATGATCATATTGAATGGCGAATGGTGCAGGCTGGAAGGGCCGAATGGCCTACTCCTGCACCTCATTTATATGTTTCTATGTTTCTATGTAAGGTTTTAAATTTCTAACGTGTGATATTCCACTCCTACAACCATTTATTAGACTGTACCAGTCTGTTCTGCTTTAGATTTTACAAGGACATAGAAACGTAATGAATAATGAAGAGAGACACAAAATGCTGGAGTAACTCAGCGGGACAGGCAGCATTTGGAGAGAAAGAATGGGTGATGTTTCGTGTCGAGACCCTTCTTCAGATCCAGACTTCTTTGACCCGAAACGTCACCCATTCCTTCTCTCCAGAGATGCTGCCTGTCCCACCCAGTTACTCCTGCCCAGTTACTTGTCTATATTCGGTATAAAGCAGCATCTGCAGTTCCTTCCAACATGAAACTTTATCAATGTATTTCTGTCTCCATTATTTCCACTAGAAACTTAATGAATCTAAATGATCAGCATCTGCCATTTTACCCATTTGGGCTTTCTGGTCAATCTAATGTATCGCTGCTCATGTGGGTTTTATTTTTCCCATTTCTCCGACAATCCTCTGGGACTTATTGAGGATATTCAACGTCCTCACCGTTCTGTTGCCCGCTCGCTCAATTAATTGACTGACTAGTGAGGTACAAATAAGTTTAAACCATTCCGAGTTTGCGGATGACACTAAGCTGGGGGGCAGTGTTAGCTGTGAGGAGGATGCTAGGAGGCTGCAAGGTGACTTGGATAGGCTGGATGAGTGGGCAAATGTTTGGCAGATGCAGTATAATGTGGATAAATGTGAGGTTATCCATTTTGGTGGCAAAAACAGGAAAGTAGACTATTATCTAAATGGTGGCCGACTAGGAAAAGGGGAGATGCAGCGAGACCTGGGTGTCATGGTACACCAGTCATTGAAGGTAGGCATGCAGGTGCAGCAGGCAGTAAAGAAAGCCAATGGTATGTTAGCTTTCATTGCAAAAGGATTTGAGTATAGGAGCAGGGAGGTTCTACTGCAGTTGTACAGGGTCTTGGTGAGACCACACCTGGAGTATTGTGTACAGTTTTGGTCTCCAAATCTGAGGAAGGACATTATTGCCATAGAGGGAGTACAGAGAAGGTTCACCAGACTGATTCCTGGGATGTCAGGACTGTCTTATGAAGAAAGACTGAATAGACTTGGTTTATACTCTCTAGAATTTTGGAGATTGAGAGGGGATCTTATAGAAACTTACAAAATTCTTAAGGGGTTGGACAGGCTAGATGCAGGAAGATTGTTCCCGATGTTGGGGAAGTCCAGGACAAGGGGTCACAGCTTAAGGATAAGGGGGAAATCCTTTAAAACCGAGATGAGAAGAACTTTTTTCACACAGAGAGTGGTGAATCTCTGGAACTCTCTGCCACAGAGGGTAGTTGAGGCCAGTTCATTGGCTATATTTAAGAGGGAGTTAGATGTGGCCCTTGTGGCTAAAGGGATCAGGGGGTATGGAGAGAAGGCAGGTACGGGATACTGAGTTGGATGATCAGCCATGATCATATTGAATGGCGAATGGTGCAGGCTCGAAGGGCCGAATGGCCTCTACTCCTGCACCTAATTTCTATGTTTCTATGTTTGTATTCCACCGAGAAACAGGAAGGAAGTGGGTCAAGAATTAAACTGTCGATGTACAGATGAGTCGTTTCAGTCAAGGCAAAGTGACTGAATGTGGTTGTGAAATCCCAGATGACAGCAGTGATAATATTCCAGTGGCAGATTCCACAGAGGAATGGTCCTTCCCCGTGTAGTTATGTGCGGTTAATTCTCAAATAGTCCTGGCCCAGGGTTTTCAAAGTGGCTGTGTTTAATACAACATTTGCCAACTAGCTATTCACTGTAGCATTTCCTTTGTAAATGATTTAGTGGCCCTGTTCTGTTCAAGATTACACGACCATCAAACATTCTTCAGTATGATTTTACACATCATCACCACTTCAAATGGTGACATTTGTTTTAGAGAAATGCAAGATGGTTATGTGGGTTATTTACAGAGGCTGTGAAGGTCTTGGTGCACTGTGTGGTGTTGAACTTGGAGACACTGCAAGATGGTTATGTGGGTTATTCACAGAGGCTGTGATGGTCTTGGTGCACTGTGTGGTGTTGAACTTGGAGACACTGCAAGATGGTTATGTGGGTTATTCACAGAGGCTGTGATGGTCTTGGTGCACTCTGTGATGTTGAACTTGGAGACACTGCAAGATGCAGGAACTATTTGGATGCTAATGAAAATATTGGCTGCAGGTTCCTCCTTGAATGAAATTAAAAGCTCAGGAGAAAATTTACATTCAATATTGTACTAAGTTTGAAAATAATGTATGATCCTGATTCTCAAATGTACCCCATTTGTAACCCCCTTAACCCACCGATCTGCTACATTTGGATATAGATTTAAACTGCTATAATGGTATATGGACATATAATGGTAGATGGACACACTGATCTGTTTTGTTGTCAATGCCTACTATGTTCTGTTGTGCTGAAGCAAAGCAAGAATTTCATTGTGCTATCTGAATAGTGATGTGTTATATCTGGACGTCCAGAAGGCTTTCGACAAGGTCCCACATAAGAGATTAGTATACAAACTTAAAGCATACGGTATTGGGGGTTCAGTATTGATGTGGATCGAGAACTGGCTGGCAAACAGGAAGCAAAGAGTAGGAGTAAACGGGTCCTTTTCACAATGACAGGCAGTGACTAGTGGGGCAGCGCAAGGCCCGGTGCGGGGTCCAGCAGTGACTAGTGTGGGGCAGCGCAAGGCCCGGTGCGGGGACCAGCAGTGACTAGTGGGGCAGCGCAAGGCCCGGTGCGGGGACCAGCAGTGACTAGTGGGGCAGCGCAAGGCCCGGTGCGGGGACCAGCAGTGACTAGTGGGGTAACGCAAGGCCCGGTGCGGGGACCAGCAGTGACTAGTGGGGCAGCGCAAGGCCAGGTGCGGGGACCAGCAGTGACTAGTGGGGCAGCGCAAGGCCAGGTGCGGGGACCAGCAGTGACTAGTGGGGCAGCGCAAGGCTCGGTGCGGGGACCAGCAGTGACTAGTGGAGCAGCGCAAGGCCCGGTGCGGGGACCAGCAGTGACTAGTGTGGGGCAGCGCAAGGCCCAGTGCGGGGACCAGCAGTGACTAGTGGGGCAGCGCAAGGCCCGGTGCGGGGACCAGCAGTGACTTGTGGGGCAGCGCAAGGCCCGGTGCGGGGACCAGCAGTGACTAGTGGGGCAGCGCAAGGCTCAGTGCTGGGACCCCTGCTATTTACGATATATATTAATGATTTGGACGAGGGAATTGAATGCAATATCTCCAGGTTTGCGGATGACACTAAGCTGGGGGGCAGTGTTAGCTGTGTGGAGGATGCTAGGAGGCTGCAAGGTGACTTGGATAGGCTGGGTGAGTGGGCAGAAGCATGGCAGATGCAGTATAATGTGAATAAATGTGAGGTTATCCACTTTGGTGGCAAAAACAGGAAAGTAGACTATTATCTAAATGGTGGCCGATTAGGAAAAGGGGAGATGCAGCGAGACCTGGGTGTCATGGTACACCAGTCATTGAAGGTAGGCATGCAGGTGCAGCAGGCAGTGAAGAAAGCCAATGGTATGTTAGCATTCAATGTGATCATGGCTGATCACCCCAATCAGTTCCCCGTTCCTGCCTTCTCCCCATATCCCCTGACTCCACTATCTTTAAGAGCCCTATCTAGCTCTCTCTTGAAAGCATCCAGAGAACCGGCCTCCACCGCCCTCTGAGGCAGAGAATTCCACAGACTCACAACTCTCTGTGAGAAAAAGTGTTTCCTCGTCTCCGTTTCCTAGTCAATCTAAATTGAATATTTTTGTTCCCGTTTGGCCGGCAATGTCCTGGGACTGTTTGAGAATATTGAATGTCCCTTGCCATTGTGTTGCCTTCTCTGTGCATTAACTCACTAGCCAGGTCTGATTTAGTTGAGAACATTTGACCAGTGGTCGGAGTTAATTGAGTCAAACATTAAAAAGGCGGAGTACAGATGAATGATTTGGGCCAATAGCGGTTGAATATGGTGGTGAAATCCCAAATTACTTAAGTGACAATATTCCAGCAGCAGAATCCACCAAGTGAATGTATTTTCCCCGTGTAATTGTGTGCGGCCAATTCTAAAATGCCCCAGGGTCAGGAGTTTCAAACTGGCTGTACTCAATACAACATTTGCCAACTACCAATCTACTGATCCTTAGTCTAAAACTGCACCTTGTTTCCAAACAGAGAATGTACAAAATGAGGCCGAGGTTTCTCTGCAACAGTTTGCCAGCTGGTTTGATGTTGGGTTTCTTTGTTTTCCTGCTTCGACCAGTTTCCACACAGAGTAAGTACTTTCTCTTCACCGGTCACAGTCACCTTGCATTAATTATCATTGTCCGTGTAAACCTGCACCCTATTGTCAATCTCACTTTCCCCTCCACATCCCTGTATGTGTTGCTGCCTCACAAATCCACCCCATCCTTGCTGGACCTCCATTCCACATCCCTGTATGTGTTGCTGCCTCACAAATCCACCCCATCCTTGCTGGACCTCCATCCCACATCTCTGTATGTGTTGCTGCTTCAATAATCCACCCCATCCTTGCTGGACCTCCATTCCACATCCCTGAATGTGTTGCTGCCTCACAAATCCACCCCATCCTTGCTGGACCTCCATTCCACATCCCTGTATGTGTTGCTGCCTCTATAATCTACCCCATCCTTGCTGGACCTCCATTCCACATCCCTGTATGTGTTGCTGCTACAATAATCCACCCCATCCTTGCTGGACCTCCATTCCACATCCCTGTATGTGTTGCTGCCTCAATAATCCACCCCATCCTTGCTGGACCTCCATTCCACATCCCTGTATGTGTTGCTGCTTCACAAATCCACCCCATCCTTGCTGGACCTCCATTCCACATCCCTGTATGTGTTGCTGCCTCAATAATCCACCCCATCCTTGCTGGACCTCCATTCCACATCCCTGTATGTGTTGCTGCCTCACAAATCCACCCCATCCTTGCTGGACCTCCTCTCCACATCCCTGTATGTGTTGCTGCTTCACAAATCCACCCCATCCTTGCTGGACCTCCATTCCACATCCCTGTATGTGTTGCTGCTTCAATAATCCACCCCATCCTTGCTGGACCTCCATTTCTGAGCCCATCCCATCAACTCCCTCTCCTTCTCCTGCACCGACACGTTCCTTATCAAAGTCAGAAACGGCCTCCTGTGAACTTGTTGCAGAGTTAAACTCTCCCTCCTGATCCCGCTCAGCCTCTGCAGCCTTTGACACGGTTGTCCACACTATCCTCCCCAACATCTCCTCACCACAGTCCATGTGGGTGGATCTGCCCTCGACTTATCGATCCAGTCGCAGCCCGAGAACCAGACGCAATGTCTTCACTTCACGCTCCCACAAAGTCCCTTCAAAACCAGGTGTAGTTCCTCCACTAACCCCAACACAACCCCCTATCGCCACCCCCCTCCCTCTCACTCACTCACTCACTCACTCACTCACTCACTCACTCACTCACTCACTCACTCACCCACTCACTCACTCACTCACTCACTCACTCACCCACTCACTCACTCACTCACTCACTCACTCACTCACTCACTCACTCACTCACTCACACTCACTCACTCACTCACCCACTCACTGACTCACTCACTCACTCACTCACTCACTCACTCACTCACTCACTCCCTCCCTCCCTCTCTCACTCACTCACTCACTCACTCACCCACTCACTGACTCACTCACTCACTCACTCACTCACTCACTCACTCATGTGATGAAATATTCCTGCATCAATCAGGCCAGGTTATTCCACACACACATCTCTTCACAAACCGTGACTTCCTCGCTGGGGTTTCCAAGGAAGATCACAACTGTCTGGAACTAAATTCAGTTCAAAATGAATGATTACGGATATGGGGTGGGTGGGGAAAATGTGTTTTAAATGTTAATTCTTCATTGTTTGTATTCACAACAGAAAACAGAAATCGAATGTATTTCTTGGATGATGGAGACGAGATTGTGTTAATCGGAACGGCCAATGCTGAGAAAGACACTGTTGTTGTCTGGGAATGGAAACCACACTCAGGGAAGGAAATCAGAATGTCGACTTTTAGAAGAACGGGGAACTCTTGGATCAAATATAACGCCGATGGCAACTTGTACCTGGAGATGAAAGTGGATACCAGTACCCTTGATCTAACAATCGATAAACCCACATTTAATTTGTCGGGAATTTTCACTTTGACTCAAACAGAACCGATAAAGCAAATCCTGAAACAATATGAAATATTTGGGATGAAAGGTGAGTGGATGCGATAAGGATCAATAATGTTGAATTAATCTCTGTAAATATTGTCACCTATAATGAATGATGAGAGATGGCGGGAATTGTGAGACTTCTTCCACCCGGTGAAAAGTCAAACAACTGGGGAAGTGATTTTGTTCATTGATTCTGTAATGATCAGCAGGGATGGGTGATAATAGTTTGATGACTTCACTGGGAACAGCAAATCAGTGAATCTAGCCACAGCGAATACCATGGTCTTCTTGCCGGTACACGGTAAGGTGATCGCGCGCGGCAAGCAAGGTGGTATGGAACCAATGTGTCCGTGTAGTGGTCCCGGGGTGACACTGCTACTTAATGTTACCCTGTGACCAGGTGGATGGAAGTCCATCCATCACCTGTGGAACATGGGCTCTGCCATAGAGTTCACCTCTTGAGATCAATCAGATACACCTAGAAGGAGTGGAAATAGATGCATATTCAACAGTTTGTGAATATTTGAAACAGAGCATGTGTAAATACAAACAACGCCTGTATGTTACCGGTTAAACCTGCAGTCCCACGGTGAACAGCCGGCATTTCACTGGGTCAATGTGACCAGCCACGTGTGTCAGGGGTCCCATGGTGAACAGTCGCACGGTGAACAGTCCCACGGTGAACAGTCCCATGGTGAACAGCCGGCATTTCACTGGGTCAATGTGACCAGCCACATGTGTCAGGGGTCCCATGGTGAACAGTCCCACGGTGAACAGCCAGCATTTCACTGGGTCAATGTGACCAGCCACATGTGTCAGGGGTCCCATGGTGAACAGTCCCACGGTGAACAGTCCCATGGTGAACAGCCGGCATTTCACTGTGTCAATGTGACCAGCCACATGTGTCAGGGGTCCCATGGTGAACAGTCTCACGGTGAACAGCTCGGCATTTAACACAATCATCCCCTCCAAGCTGGTTACCAAACTCTCAGAACTGGGTCTCTGTGAATCCCTCTGCAATTAGATCCTCAACTTCCTCATTCACAGACCAGTCTGTTCATATTAGTGGAAATGTGTCAGCCTCAATAACATTCAGCACGGGAGCACCTCAAGGCTGCGTGCTCAGCCCCCTGCTGTACTCACTCTATACTCATGACTGCTCAGCCCCCTGCTGTACTCACTCTATACTCATGAATGCTCAGCCCCCTGCTGTACTCACTCTATACTCATGAATGCTCAGCCCCCTGCTGTACTCACTCTATACTCATGAGTGCTCAGCCCCCTGCTGTACTCACTCTATACTCATGAATGCTCAGCCCCCTGCTGTACTCACTCTATACTCATGAATGCTCAGCCCCCTGCTGTACTCACTCTATACTAATGAATGCTCAGCCCCCTGCTGTACTCACTCTATACTCATGAGTGCTCAGCCCCCTGCTGTACTCACTCTATACTCATGAGTGCTCAGCCCCCTGCTGTACTCACTCTATACTAATGAATGCTCAGCCCCCTGCTGTACTCACTCTATACTCATGAATGCTCAGCCCCCTGCTGTACTCACTCTATACTAATGAATGCTCAGCCCCCTGCTGTACTCACTCTATACACATGAATGTTCAGCCCCCTGCTGTACTCACTCTACACTCATGACTGTGTAGCCAGTCACAGTGCGAACTCCATCACCAAGTTCGCTGACGACACCACTGTTGTGGGACGTATCACTGATGGGGATGAGTCAGATTATAGAAGAGAGATCGAGCAACTGTCCATATGGTGCCAGCACAATAACCTGGCCCTCAACACCAGCAAAACCAAGGAACTGATTGTGGATTTTGGAAGGGGTAGGATGGGGACCCACAGTCCCGTTTATATCAACGGGTCGATAGTGGAGAGAGTCAAGAGCTTCAAATTCCTGGGCGTGCATCTTTCCAAACATCTCCCCTGGTCCCAGAACACTGATGCAATTATAAAGAAAGCTCATCAGCTCCTCTACTTCCTGAGAAGATTACGGAGAGTTGGTTTGTCAAGGAAGACTCTCTCTAACTTCTACAGGGGCACAGTAGAGAGAATGCTGACCGGTTGCATCGTGGTTTGGTTCAGCAACTTGAGCGTCCAGGAGCGGAAAAGGCTGCAGAAAGTTGTAAACACTGCCCAGTCCATCATCGGCTCTGACCTCTCTTCCATCGAGGGGATCTATCGCAGTCGCTGCCTCAAAAAGGTTGGCAGTATCATCAAAGACCCACACACCATCCTGGCCACACACTCATCTCTCCGCTACCTTCAGGTAGAAGGTACAGGAGCCTGAAATCTGCAACATCCAGGTTCAGGAATAGCTACTTCCCCACAGCCATCAGACTATTAAACACAACTTCAAACAAACTGTGAACTATAACAGTCTATTGTACTCTATCTGTTTATTTATGTGTGCATATATAAATATTCTATGGTATATGGACACACTGATCTGTTCTGTATTGATGCCTACAATATTCTGTTGTGTTGCAGCAAGCAAGAATGTTATTGTCCTATCTGGGACTTGACTTGTACAACCCACGACTCACTCTGTATCTCATTGATCTGTTCTGTATTGATGCCTACAATATTCTGTTGTGGTGCAGCAAGCAATAATGTTATTGTCTGGGACTAGACTTGTACAAACCACGACTCACTCTGAATCTCATTGCTCTGTTTTTCACAGTTAAGGCAAGTCCACAGAAGCCTCGGCTGGGCAGTGACGTTACACTCAGCTGCACCATCTCCAGACTCTCAGATACAGTCAGTCTTCACTGGAGACCCATGGACTCATCCCAGCAGAACAGGGGCAACACTGATCAGATCCGCCTGGATAACACGGTCTCTCTGATGTTTCAACGCGTTACAGTGGAGGATGGGAAGCTGTATGTGTGTGAAGTGCGGGAAAACGGAAACATTCTTCACACAAGTAACGCAGGTTTTACTGTATACAACCGTGAGTAAACACCTCCCATTGGGTATCAAGTAGACACTTGTATCACGGTGTTTCTTGTAATATTATATGTGCGCTCCGTGAAGAACTGTGGCAGTGACCAACTGCTCTCCAGTATAAAATGCTGCAATGATCAGGGAGAAGTTTCCAGAAAGTCTCTGTGTGGAGCAGCTGCCCACTTGTCTCTGTGTGACAGACACACACACAGCACAGGAGGGGGATGTCTTTCTGTAACCAGATACAGATACAGGACTCATCTTGCCATCAATGCTCCTGTATCTGAGACTGAGATACAGGACTCATCTTGCCATCAATGCTCCAGTATCTGAGACTGAGATACAGGACTCATCTTGTCATCAATGCTCCTGTATCTGAGACTGAGATACAGGACTCATCTTGCCATCAATGCTCCAGTATCTGAGACTGAGATACAGGGCTCATCTTGCCATCAATGCTCCTGTATCTGAGACTGAGATACTGATACAGGACTCATCTTGTCATCAATGCTCCAGTATCTGAGACTGAGACTGAGATACAGGACTCATCTTGCCATCAATGCTCCAGTATCTGAGATACTGATACAGGGCTCATCTTGCCATCAATGCTCCAGTATCTGAGACTGAGATACAGGACTCATCTTGCCATCAATGCTCCAGTATCTGAGACTGAGACTGAGATACAGGACTCATCTTGCCATCAATTCTCCAGTATCTGAGATACTGATACAGGGCTCATCTTGCCATCAATGCTCCAGTATCTGAGACTGAGATACTGATACAGGACTCACATCAAAGTGTCAGATAGAAAGTGTAGTCACCAGCACTTGCTGCTCACACACACACTGGGGGTCCCGACCCACACATCAACACTGAACAACAATCCATCCCCTCTCCCCACACTGACCCTTCTCTCCGAGTCTGGTGTTGCTTGAAGTGATTCCAGCTGCTGCAGACTCGGGCTTGGGATCAAAACACCACGAATGTTTATAAGAATACGGTTGAGAATGTGTGTTTGGCACAGTAACTGTAATACTGAAAGGAGTTATCCTCTGTCTCTCTGATACAGATTTATATAATGGGTGGCTATACACACTTTACCGCTCCAGCACCGGTCACAGTGAACTTCACCTGGATTGTTCTAGTTATGGTGGTAACTATTCCCGTGCTGAGTGGACCTGGACACCTGATCAGCATCAACAGGTGAAATCAATAGCATCTGCAGAACGTTCTCAGCCCATCATCATCAATGTCAATGGGACCAACTTCGTGAATCGACTGGTGACCTCAGGGAAACTCTACGATGGCAAGGATTTCAATGTGAGGATTGTCCCCGTTGTGTTTCAAGATGCCGGAGATTACACCTGTGGTCTGGAACCAAATCTATCTCGCCTCATTCAGCTAATCACAGTGAAAGGTAGGAGTCAGAATGTTGCCACTGAGTTTACTGATGAACTTATTGTTTAAAATGTAAACAACCTGCTTGTTTCCACAGTCACAGCTGAACCGTCTGATGCAGTGACTGAGGGAGACAACGTTACCCTGACCTGCTCTGTGTCTCGTGTCATTGGGTCAGTGAGACTGGTTTGGATCAATGGCGATGGCAAACGTGTTGGAGAAAAGACACTGACCTGGAAAGAGACATCACGGAGTCTGGTTATTCAGAAAGCTGAGAGAGGCAGAGGGAATTGGAGATGTGTTTTGTTTGATGACGACCTGCCCCGGCTTTTTGTCCCGTATCAGGAGCCCAGTGGTAAGTGATAAGGGGTTGTTCTTCATACTTAGAGTCATGATTGAGTATTGATGTCCTGACATTTGATAGGGGAATATAGTTGTACCTTGACTGTATTAAATACTTGACATTAAAGGCATTTCCAAACAGAATTCTAACCGCAGATTTCACAAGGACCAATAACAACCTTCAACCACTGCTGGAATATTAATTCTACTCTTTCCTGTATCTTCTTCTTCTTGCATGTGACGTGCACAGCCTAAAGTTGTTGGTCAACTTGTTCTATTTGATCTTCCGTTTGTACACGTCAAGTTGATTGCATTAGTTGAAACAGGGCGGACCAAGTGAAGGTTGCAAACTTCCACCCCTTTTCCCTGTATAATCCTAAATAAACCAATTTCTCTCTCAGTCTCCCATATTTCCATCAATGCCCAATGCTACAGATCAAAGTGTAACTTCACTGGAGCCTGTCAATTGATGGCATCATGTTATATCAGTGAATAAAGCAACAAATATGAAGTATTTTGTGTTTACATGTCACAGAAACACAGATCTTTCAAACCTATACATGAGGGTAACATTGAAGCAAGATTACACCTTTATAAAATGGACATCTCTTTAAATAAACCCAAGTGAATGAGCCATGCCCTTCACACCTCACTGGGTAATGGATAGAACAGGTTTGTAGGGATATGGACCAAGCTTGGGGGAGGTGTGACTAGTGTAACTGGGACATGTAAGTTGGGCTGACAGATTTGTTTCCACACTGTATCATTCTATGACTCCATTAGCTCCTCAGACAATACGGCCCAGAGTAAGAATTCAGATGGTGCAGAGTCTCAGCTGTGAATCTGTATCCACGCCCTCTTGTGTAGACACCTGGTTGACATCAGTTTAGATAATGGATCAATCTATGTTGTATATATTCAGACCCAAAACATATTCACAATGTTCCAAAAATAATGAAGCAGAAACTATCAACCAGAAGTACTCAGATGTTATGGACACAAAATAAAATGTACCCTGGACTTAGATGTGGCACAAATATTTCTCACTGTGTCCCAGTGTCTAATTCAGAGTGTTGTCACATGACAGACAGGAGTATTTAATTATGAAACACGGTGGAGAAAGGAAATTAAAATGTCCATTTTATCCTTCACAGTGAGAGATATTTCGTCCTTCACAGGCATTAGGATCATCATAGTTCTGTGCTACGTGGTGATTGAACTGGCCTTTGCTCTTGGACTCATTTGCTACTCGTGGAGGATGAACAGGGTGAGAATTTCAGGAGGTTTTCAATATATCAGAAACCAATGGCGGGCTGCCTCTGACATTGAGGAAATGTCTGTTCACAGAACATATTAGAGTGATGACAATCTGTATTTTAGTGCTTTGTATCGAACAGTGCAGCACAGAAATAGTGTGTGGATGTGGCATCGAAGGATGAGAATCTGAAGCAAAGAAGTCTCTGTGGCAGAGAATTCCACAGATTCACCACTCTCTGTGTAAAAAATGTTTTCCTCATCTCGGTCTTAAAGGATTTCCCCCTTATCCTTAAACTGTGACCCCTTGTTCTGGACTTCCCCAACATCGGGAACAATCTTCCTGCATCTAGCCTGGTTTATTTATGTCTTCCTTAGTGAAAACAGAACCAAAGTAGTTATTCAATTGGTCTGCCATGTCCTTGTTCCCCATGATCAATTCACCTGTCTCTTATCCTTAAACTGTGTGTGTGTGGCCCCTTGTCCTGGACTTCCCCAACATCGGGAACAATCTTCCTGCATCTAGCCTGTCCAACCCCTTAAGAATTTTGTAAGTTTCTATAAGACCCCCCCTCAATCTTCTAAATTCTAGCGAGTACAAGCCGAGTCTATCCAGTCTTTCTTCATATGAAAGTCCTGCCATCCCAGGAATCAGTCTGGTGAACCTTCTCTGTACTCCCTCTATGGCAAGAATGTATTTCCTCAGATTAGGAGACCAAAACTGTACGCAATACTCCAGGTGTGGTCTCACCAAGACCCTGTACAACTGCAGTAGAACCTCCCTGCTCCTAGAATCAACTCCTCTTGCTATGAAGGCCAACAGGCCAAAACTGTACGCAATACTCCAGGTGTGGTCTCACCAAGACCCTGTACAACTGCAGTAGAACCTCCCTGCTCCTAGAATCAACTCCTCTTGCTATGAAGGCCAACAGGCCAAAACTGTACGCAATACTCCAGGTGTGGTCTCACCAAGACCCTGTACAACTGCAGTAGAACCTCCCTGCTCCTAGAATCAACTCCTCTTGCTATGAAGGCCAACAGGCCAAAACTGTACGCAATACTCCAGGTGTGGTCTCACCAAGACCCTGTACAACTGCAGTAGAACCTCCCTGCTCCTAGACTCAAATCCTTTTGCTATGAAATCATGATACAAACCTCTCGTTCCCTGCATATTAATGAGCCTATCTAACTATCTAAAAGCATCTTAAATGCCACTCACTCTCAGAGCTGTTTCTACCACAACCCTTCATAAAACTACATAAATGGTGCATTTTTTCCCACTCAAATGCAGACGACATCCTGGTAAATCTCTGCTGCATCTTCTCCAAAGCCTTGACATCCTTCCTTCAATGGGGCTACAGAACTCCTCGATCTCCTAATGAGTGTTTATGTGTACATGAAATGGCCATGTAAATGTCCCCAACTCTCCCTCTGACCTATCACTTCCAGCCTATTGTTTATCATTGCAGGAGAAACTCTTTATTTAAAACATATTTGTTGCTCTTGTTTGATACAGAGCTGCAGAAATCCACGGGAAGTTAAAGGAAATGTCACAAAAAATTCAAACGATGCTGTCGTAATGCAGACCATGAATTCTGACCCAGATCTGAGGGATCAGAATGAATGACCCAGCGCAGAAGAGGCCATTCAGCCCATCAGCCTCATGTCCAAGGAAATCTGTATTCCTGCAAAAATATTGAGACTGAACGGAGGCTTTGGAAATAGATTTGTGGGTTTATTGTGCATTTGCTTTGTGCTTGTTTGGTTGTCATCTCTCCGAACTGTCGTAAGTCTGTCTTGTACACAGACCCCAAATTAAGGAGACGCCCCCCTCCTAGTCTGTCCCAACCCCATCTCTTTTTTCCAGCTTTCTCCCCCGACTACATCAGTCCAAAGAAGGATCCAGACCCGACACGTCACCTGTCCATTCCCCACCAAAGTGCTGGTAGAACTCAGCAGGTCAGCCATCCGTGGTGGGAAACGGATAGAGAAGTGTTCCTATTACAAGCTCTCCTTGGCCCTGTCAAGAGTGTGGTGTCCATTCTTGGGATGAGATGCAAGGTCTGAGTTGACCAGTCATCGACAGCCCCCCCTTCCCTTCCCTTCCCTTCCCTTCCCTTCCCCTCCCTCCCCTTCCCTCCCCTCCCCTTCCCTCCCCTCCCCTCCCCTCCCCTCCCCTTCCCTCCCCTTCCCTCCCCTTCCCTCCCCTCCCCTCCCCTCCCCTTCCCTCCCCTTCCCTTCCCTTCCCTCCCCTTCCCTTCCCTCCCCTTCCCTTCCCTTCCCCTCCCCTCCCTTCCCTCCCCTCCCCTTCCCTTCCCTTCCCTTCCCTTCCCTTCCCTTCCCTTCCCTTCCCTTCCCTTCCCTTCCCTTCCCTTCCCTTCCCTTCCCTTCCCTTCCCTTTCCTTCCCTTCCCTTCCCTCATGGGCCATCTCTTTGTCATTGCTCTGTCTTCTTCTCACTGGATGACAAGCAGAACCATCTTGGTTTAACAGTAGATGTATCTACTCACTGGATGACAAGCAGAACCATCTTGGTTTAACAGTAGATGTATCTTCTCACTGGGTGACAAGACAGAACCATCTTGGTTTAACAGTAGATGTATCTTCTTCTCACTGGATGACAAGCAGAACCGTCTTGGTTTAACAGTAGATGTATCTTCTCACTGGGTGACAAGACAGAACCATCTTGGTTTAACAGTAGATGTATCTTCTCCCTGGATGACAAGACAGAACCATCTTGGTTTAACAGTAGATGTATCTTCTTCTCACTGGATGACAAGCAGAACCATCTTGGTTTAACAGTAGATGCATCTTCTCCCTGGATGACAAGCAGAACCATCTTGGTTTAACAGTAGATGTATCTTGTTCAAGAAAGAACCATCTTGGTTTAACAGTAGATGTATCTTCTTCTCCCTAGATGACAAGCAGAACCATCTTGGTTTAACAGTAGATGCATCTTGTTCAAGACAGAACCATCTTGGTTTAACAGTAGATGTATCTTCTCCCTGGATGACAAGCAGAACCGTCTTGGTTTAACAGTAGATGTATCTACTCACTGGATCACAAGCAGAACCATCTTGGTTTAACAGTAGATGTATCTTCTCCTCACTGGATGACAGGCAGAATCATCTTGGTTTAACAGTAGATGTATCTTCTTCTCACTGGATGACAAGCAGAACCATCTTGGTTTAACAGTAGATGTATCTTCTCCCTGGATGACAAGACAGAACCATCTTGGTTTAACAGTAGATGTATCTTCTCCCTTTTGGCCTTTCATTTCTGCAGGTATTTACAGCGGAAACAAAACTACTTCCCTTTGGTCCCGATCTTCCTTTTGTTTTAGTAAAGGTAGAACCTTTGACAGTTGCGATTGGTTTAGGATCTTGAATACTCCCACAGTGTAAATTTGACCTGAACCGAACTCCCTTTTCTATGAAGTTCCCCAGATCAGGAAGCATGGCCTCTCCATTCTCATTTTCCTCTAACAGACCAGCTTTATCTTTTCTCTAAGTCTATAGGACAGTTTTAGAGTGATCATTCTCATATTGCCGACAACATTCATTTCTTGCATGTGGTCTAAGAGTGTAGTCATTTCTTTCATACTTGTAACAAATATCGCCAACTCCCACAATGCTTTTGCATCTTCTGGCTGGATAGCTGTCCATGCGTAGGCCTTCTTCATGGGGATATCTTTGGATCATGGAAGTTTAAAGGAACTTTTATGTCGTGTGTCGGCCGGCAGTGAGTGAGCGGAGACTGCGGAGGGTTCAACAGCCCCGACCGACCACGGGTGAACAAAAAGGAGAAGATGATTGAATTTTATTACCTTCCATCACAGTGAGGAATGGGGATTCCACTGTGGTGGATGTTTATATTAGATTTTATTTTATGTGGCTGTGTGTCTTGTTGCTTTTTACTCAGTGTGGCTGTACGGTAACTGAAATATCACTGGACCTTAATTGGTGCAAGTGACAATAAATTACAACTTGAACTGGATCAGCTTTTGTCTATTTATTAAAACAAGGATAATGCTGACGGATCGTGACGGGGTGGGACTAGTGTAGACGGGGCATGTTGGTCGGGGTGGGACTAGTGTAGATGGGGCATGTTGGTCGGGGTGGGACTAGTGTAGACGGGGCATGTTGGTCGGGGTGGGACTAGTGTAGATGGGGCATGTTGGTCGGGGTGGGACTAGTGTAGATGGGGCATGTTGGTCGGGGTGGGACTAGTGTAGATGGGGCATGTTGGTCGGGGTGGGACTAGTGTAGACGGGGCATGTTGGTCGGGGTGGGACTAGTGTAGATGGGGCATGTTGGTCGGGGTGGGACTAGTGTAGATGGGGCATGTTAGTCGGGGTGGGACTAGTGTAGATGGGGCATGTTGGTCGGGGTGGGACTAGTGTAGATGGTGCATGTTGGTCGGGGTGGAACTAGGACTAGTGTAGAAGGGGCATGTTGGTCGGGGTGGGACTAGTGTAGATGGGGCATGTTGGTCGGGGTGGGACTAGTGTAGACGGGGCATGTTGGTCGGGGTGGGACTAGTGTAGACGGGGCATGTTGGTCGGGGTGGGACTAGTGTAGATGGGGCATGTTGGCCGGGGTGGGACTAGTGTAGATGCGGCATGTTGGACGGGGTGGGACTAGTGTAGATGGGGCATGTTGGTCGGGGTGGGACTAGTGTAGATGGGGCATGTTGGTCGGGGTGGGACTAGTGTAGACGGGGCATGTTGGTCGGGGTGGGACTAGTGTAGATGGGGCATGTTGGTCGGGGTGGGACTAGTGTAGACGGGGCATGTTGGTCGGGGTGGGACTAGTGTAGACGGGGCATGTTGGTCGGGGTGGGACTAGTGTAGATGGGGCATGTTGGTCGGGGTGGGACTAGTGTAGACGGGGCATGTTGGTCGGGGTGGGACTAGTGTGGACGGGGCATGTTGGTCGGGGTGGGACTAGGACTAGTGTAGACGGGGCATGTTGGTCGGGGTGGGACTAGTGTAGACGGGGCATGTTGGTCGGGGTGGGACTAGTGTAGTTGGGGCATGTTGGTCGGGGTGGGACTAGTGTAGATGGGGCATGTTGGTCGGGGTGGGACTAGTGTGGACGGGGCATGTTGGTCGGGGTGGGACTAGTGTAGATGGGGCATGTTGGTCGGGGTGGGACTAGTGTAGATGGGGCATGTTGGTCGGGGTGGGATTAGTGTAGACGGGGCATGTTGGTCAATGTGGGACTAGTGTAGACGGGGCATGTTGGTCGGGGTGGGACTAGTGTAGACGGGGCATGTTGGTTAATGTGGGACTAATGTAGACGGGGCATGTTGGTCGGGGTGGGACTAGTGTAGATGGGGCATGTTGGTCGGGGTGGGACTAGTGTAGATGGGGCATGTTGGTCGGGGTGGGACTAGTGTAGACGGGGCATGTTGGTCGGGGTGGGACTAGTGTAGTTGGGGCATGTTGGTCGGGGTGGGACTAGTGTAGATGGGGCATGTTGGTCGGGGTGGGACTAGTGTAGACGGGGCATGTTGGTCGGGGTGGGACTAGTGTAGACGGGGCATGTTGGTCGGGGTGGGACTTGTGTAGATGGGGCATGTTGGTCGGGGTGGGACTAGTGTAGATGGGGCATGTTGGTCGGGGTGGGACTAGTGTAGACGGGGCATGTTGGTCGGGGTGGGACTAGTGTAGATGGGGCATGTTGGTCGGGGTGGGACTAGTGTAGATGGGGCATGTTGGTCGGGGTGGGACTAGTGTAGATGGGGCATGTTGGTCGGGGTGGGACTAGTGTAGATGGGGCATGTTGGTCGGGGTGGGACTAGTGTAGAAGGGGCATGTTGGTCGGGGTGGGACTAGTGTAGATGGGGCATGTTGGTCTGGGTGGGACTAGTGTAGACGGGGCATGTTGGTCGGGGTGGGACTAGTGTAGACGGGGCATGTTGGTCGGGATGGGACTAGTGTAGATGGGGCATGTTGGTTGGGGTGGGACTAGTGTAGATGGGGCATGTTGGTCGGGGTGGGACTAGTGTAGACGGGGCATGTTGGTCGGGGTGGGACTAGTGTAGACGGGGCATGTTGGTCGGGGTGGGACTAGTGTAGACGGGGCATGTTGGTCGGGGTGGGACTAGTGTGGACGGGGCATGTTGGTCGGGGTGGGACTAGTGTAGATGGGGCATGTTGGTCGGGGTGGGACTAGTGTAGATGGGGCATGTTGGTCGGGGTGGGATTAGTGTAGACGGGGCATGTTGGTCAATGTGGGACTAGTGTAGACGGGGCATGTTGGTCGGGGTGGGACTAGTGTAGACGGGGCATGTTGGTTAATGTGGGACTAATGTAGACGGGGCATGTTGGTCGGGGTGGGACTAGTGTAGATGGGGCATGTTGGTCGGGGTGGGACTAGTGTAGATGGGGCATGTTGGTCGGGGTGGGACTAGTGTAGACGGGGCATGTTGGTCGGGGTGGGACTAGTGTAGTTGGGGCATGTTGGTCGGGGTGGGACTAGTGTAGATGGGGCATGTTGGTCGGGGTGGGACTAGTGTAGACGGGGCATGTTGGTCGGGGTGGGACTAGTGTAGACGGGGCATGTTGGTCGGGGTGGGACTTGTGTAGATGGGGCATGTTGGTCGGGGTGGGACTAGTGTAGACGGGGCATGTTGGTCGGGGTGGGACTAGTGTAGATGGGGCATGTTGGTCGGGGTGGGACTAGTGTAGATGGGGCATGTTGGTCGGGGTGGGACTAGTGTAGATGGGGCATATTGGTCGGGGTGGGACTAGTGTAGATGGGGCATGTTGGCCAATTATTGTCCCACAGACTGCCCCAGGTGGATATCATGATGTGTGCAACAAACATTGATTGGCCACTGGTGGGCGAAGGGTTAATGTGGCCATTGGCTTGATTGAAGCTGATTAGAAAATTGTCAGCTGCTGTGTACAAAAGGCGGAGTTGTATAGTGTCTGAGTGCAGTGTGCCTGGGCTGTGGATGGGAGCAGTGGGCCTGGGCTGTGGATGGGAGCAGTGGTCCTGGGCTGTGGATGGGAGCAGTGGTCCTGGGCTGTGGATGGGAGCAGTGGGCCTGGGCTGTGGATGGGAGCATAGGTCTGGGGTAGAGACAGGGAGTCTCCCCTTGTGTTTGATGTGGATCTACATCTCCAGGGCATGAGGTCGGTGAGAACACTACAGCTTTCTACTGCATTGTGTTGCATCTTTGATTAATTCTGCTGACTTTTCCTTTCAATTGTTGTCATTTGAAGTGTCCAGGGTTTTTAATGAAGATTTTTTTCTGGTGCAACTGGAATTGTGTTGTTTCTGTGCTGTATCTCCAAACTAAAAGGATGTTTCCGCTAGTGGGAGAGTCTCGCACCAGACGGCCCAGTGTCAGAATAAAAGGATGTAACTTTGGAATCTTATTTGTGGAATTCCCTGCCACAGAGGGCAGTGGAGGCCAAATCACTGGATGGATTTACGAGAGAGTTAGATAGGGTTTGGACACGCTAGAGGCAGGAAACATGTTCCTGATGTTGGGGGCGTCCAGAACCAGGGGCCACACAGTTTTAGAATAAGGAGTAAGCCATTTAGAACGGAGACGAGGAAACCTGCCTCCACCACTTCCACTGGAAGCTCATTCCACACAGCTACCACTCTCTGAGTAAAGAAGTTCCCCCTCATGTTACCCCTAAACTTCTGTCCCTTAATTCTCAAGTCATGTCCTCTTGTTTGAATCTTCCCTATTCTCAAAGGGAAAAGCTGATCCACATCAACTCTGTCTATCCCTCTCATCATTTTAAAGACCTCTATCAAGTCCCCCCTTAACCTTCTGCGCTCCAGAGAATAAAGGCCTAACTTGTTCAACCTGGATTCAATCCTGACAACATGTGTTGTCTGTGTAGTTTGTATGTTCTGCCTGTGACCATGTGGGTTTTCTCCAGGTGTTCTGGCTTCCAACACACCAAAGATATTCAGATTTGCAGGTTAATTGGTTTCAGTAAACTGTCCCTAGTGTGTAGGATAGTGCTAGCGTACGGGGTGATTGCTGGATTGTGCTGACTTAGTGGACCAGAGGGCCTGTTTCCACACTTTAGTTGGTCTTAATGTATTTATTTTAGTACAATGTGAAGAAGGGTCCTGTTCTGAAACGTCACCTATCCATGTTCTCCACAGATGCTGCCTGACCCGCTGAGTTACTCCAGCACTCTGTGAAACGTCACCTATCCATGTTCTCCACAGATGCTGCCTGACCCGCTGAGTTACTCCAGCACTCTGTGAAACGTCACCTATCCATGTTCCCCACAGATGCTGCCTGACCCGCTGAGTTACTCCAGCACTCTGTGAAACGTCACCTATCCATGTTCCCCATAAAAGCTGCCTGACCCGCTGAGTTACTCCAGCACTCTGTGAAACGTCACCTATCCATGTTCTCCACAGATGCTGCCTGACCCGCTGAGTTACTCCAGCACTCTGTGAAACGTCACCTATCCATGTTCTCCACAGATGCTGCCTGACCCGCTGAGTTACTTCAGCAATCTGTGAAACGTCACCTATCCATGTTCTCCACAGATGCTGCCTGACCCGCTGAGTTACTCCAGCGTTACTCTGTGAAACGTCACCTATCCATGTTCCCCACAGATGCTGCCTGACCCACTGAGTTACTCCAGCACTCTGTGAAACGTCACCTATCCATGTTCTCCACAGATGCTGCCTGACCCGCTGAGTTCTGCATCTGCAGTTCCTTGATTTTCATCCCAAATCTTCCCTGGTTTCAGGGATTTGACAAACGTTGGCATCTGGGCAATGGGGGCTTTATGGGGAAATGTAACTGGTTACAAAGCAATGAAGAACATTTGTACACAGCAACTCCCAATGTGCAGTGAATTTGTGGTCAACACTCCCACCGTGTGGTGATCCGCCGCACTGCAGGTCCATCCAATTTGTGGTCAACACTCCCACCGTGTGGTGATCCGCTGCACTGCAGGTCCATCCAATTTATGGTCAACACTCCCACCGTGTGGTGATCCGCCGCACTGCAGGTCCATCCAATTTGTCAGACCCACTGAGTTACTCCAGCACTTTGTCTCACTGGGGTGTTGCTGTGCTTGTAAATTGTGTCAGTGCTGGAGCAACTCGATGGGTGCAGCAACATCGCTGGAGAACATGGATTGGTAATTCTGGGTTGGGACTCTTCAGACCTTAAACTCTTAAAGTAGTCTAAATATATTGGACTACCTTAATATTGGTGCAACCTGCAGGAGTCCTGACTGCAGAGACACAATGGTCCTGGTTGGAGATACATCTCCAGGCATTGTCCACATGTCCAAGTGTTTTTACCTTGAGGATTAGAATCTTCTCACCTGACACTGTCCGACCCACTGAGTTACTCCAGCACTCTGTCTAATTGTAGAGAAGGACGTTGGAACATTTCAAACATTAAAATATTATGTTAATTTGATTTTTCAGCATCAAGTCTACATGGATTTGGTCTTTATGGATGTCATAGGAGATAAGGTATGTATTTCTAACCCTCTTCAGTTGAATGGGATAAATGTGTTCAATTATTCATGGCTTTTCCAAATTTGTTTCTTCAACATCGAGGAGCTCGCAGTCTCTGGTAGAGACCGATGTCGGGAAGCTCCAAAGAACGCAAAAGGTTCGACTAGACCCCGAGTGAGCTGGGATTCAACCCCCCGATGCAGGACCCTGACGCGGACGGCCCGACCGCCGGCTACGGGTGTCAAGATCGTACCGTCAACGGAAGGCCCGAGGCCCCAGACCGCAGGAGGCCAAAGAAGGGAAGAGTTTGAACTTTGTGTTCTGTTGCTTTTTATTGGTATGAGTGTCTGGTAAATGAAATTCCTCGTGTTGCAAACATACTTGTTTTACACGAGCCACCCCATGTTTGAATCGTGAGTAAATACACAGTGCTGGAGGAACTTGGTGGGTTTGACAACCCCCTGAAGGATTGGACAGATGACTAATCGGGTCAGGAGCTCTCAGTCTGAAATACGGGGGAGAGCTGGAAATGAGGTGGGGGTTGGGCACCGCCTGACAAGTGATGGGTGGATTACAGGTGAGTGGGTGATGAGCAAATGGATGGAGTAAGTGCCAAAGGCTGAAGGTGAAAGTGATCAAACATGTTGGATAAGGATAAGAACTGAAATGTAAACTAGGGTGAGGCGGGGTTGGAAGGTAAAAGGGAAATATGGACAAGTAGTTGAGAGATGAGCATACTTCCCCTCATTAACTAATAACTAAATAACCATAACTAAATACCACCAAATAGGAATAACTAAATACCACCAAATAGGAATAACTAAATACCACCAAATAGGAATAACTAAATAATAATAATAACTAAACAATAATTAACTAAACAGTTATAACTAAATAGTAATAACTAAATACCACGAAATAGGAATAACTAAGTAATAACAACTAACTAGTCCTTGTACGCTCATCTCTCAAACAGGAGTTCCATGTTCCCTCTTTCCCTTCCACCCATCTCTCCTAGTTTCATATTTCCGTTCTCTCCTTATTTGGCATTTTGCCCCCTTCACCTTGAGCCCTTGGCACTCACTCCATCCATATGCTCATCATGCCTCACATGTACCACCTATTTCCTTGCTGGCTTTGTCCTGCGTGCCTCTGCCTCTTTTCACTCTCTTTCATCAGTCTGAGGAAGGTTGCTGCCCTGAGGTGTCATCTGTCCATTCCACTTGCAGTCAGGCAGATTGTTCCTGAACTGCTGAATGCCTCCAGCACTTTGTCTTTGAACAGAGCCATGTTCCCCGGTTGTAGTTGGCTCCTGTTACAGGGAAAGTAGAGTTTAATATTTTTGACTGAAGCTCTGGGGGGTTGGGTTATTCCAGGTTTTTTTTTAACCATCTGGACACCACTGAATGTTTGTTTATATCTAACGTTTAAATGTCCACGTGAAGAGTAAGACATCGGGCAACAAGGTTGGGAGAACACTTGTGAAATATAATGGGTATTTGATGTAACAGGGGTGTTGCTGTGCTTGTAAATTGTGTCGGTGCTGGAGCAACTCGATGGGTGCAGCAACATCGCTGGAGAACATGGATTGGTAATTCTGGGTTGGGACTCTTCAGACCTTAAACTCTTAAAGTAGTCTAAATATATAGGACTACATTAATATTGGTCCAACCTGCGGGAGTCCTGACTGCAGAGACACAATGGTGCTGGTTGAAGATGCATCTCCAGGCATTGTCCAAGTGTTTTTACCTTGAGGACTAGAATCTTCTCATCCAGGACTGTCCGACCCACTGAGTTACTCCAGCACTTTGTCTAATTGTAGAGAAGGACGTTGGAACATTTCAAACATTAAAATGTTAAATTGTTTTTTCAGCATCAAGTCTTCATGGATTTGGTCTTTATGGATGTCATAGGAGATAAGGTACGTATTTCTAACCCTCTTCAGTTGAATGGGATAAATGTGTTCAATTATTGATGGCTTTTCCAAATTTGTTTCTTCAACATCGAGGAGCTCGCAGTCTCTGGTAGAGACCGATGTCGGGAAGCTCCAAAGAACGCAAAAGGTTCGACTAGACCCCGAGTGAGCTGGGATTCAACCCCCCCGATGCAGGACCCCCGACACGGAAGGCCCGACCGCCTGCTACAGGAGTCAAGATCATCCCATCAACGGAAGGCCCGAGGCCCCAGACCGCAGGAGGCCAAAGAAGGGAAGAGTTTGAACTTTGTGTTCTGTTGCTTTTTATTGGTATGAGTGTCTGGTAAATGAAATTCCTCGTGTTGCAAACATACTTGTTTTACACGAGCCAGCCCATGTTTGAATCGTGAGTAAATACACAGTGCTGGAGGAACTTGGTGGGTTTGACAACCCCCTGAAGGATTGGACAGATGACTAATCGGGTCAGGAGCTCTCAGTCTGAAATACGGGGGAGATGCTGGAAATGAGGTGGGGGTTGGGCACTGCCTGACAAGTGATGGGTGGATTACAGGTGAGTGGGTGATGGGCAAATGGATGGAGTAAGTGCCAAAGACTGAAGGTGGAAGTGATCAAACATGTTGGATAAGGACAAGAACTGAAATGTAAAACTAGGGTGAGGTGGGGTTGGGAGGTAAAAGGGAAATATGGACAAGGATTTGAGAGATGAGCATACTTCCCCTCATTAACTAAATAACCATAACTAAATAACCATAACTAAATAACCATAACTAAATAACCATAACTAAATAACACCAAATAGGAATAACTAAATACCACCAAATAGGAATAACTAAATAATAACTAAATACCACCAAATAGGAATAACTAAATAATAACTAAATACCACCAAATAGGAATAACTAAATAATAACTAAATACCACCAAATAGGAATAACTAAGTAATATCAACTAACTAGTCCTTGTACGCTCATTTCTCAAACAGGAGTTCCATATTCCCTCTTTCCCTTCCACCCATCTCTCCTAGTTTCATATTTCCGTTCTCTCCTTATTTGGCATTTTGTCCCTTTCACCTTGAGCCTTTGGCACTCACTCCATCCATATGCTCATCAAACGTCACATGTACCACCTATTTCCTTGCTGGCTTTGTCCTGCATGCCTCTGCCTCTTTTCACTCTCTTTCATCAGTCTGAGGAAGGTTGCTGCCCTGAGGTGTCATCTGTCCATTCCACTTGCAGTCAGGCAGATTGTTCCTGAACTGCTGAATGCCTCCAGCACTTTGTCTTTGAACAGAGCCATGTTCCCCGGTTGTAGTTGGCTCCTGTTACAGGGAAAGTAGAGTTTAATATTTTTGACTGAAGCTCTGGGGGGTTGGGTTATTCCAGGTTTTTTTTTAACCATCTGGACACCACTGAATGTTTGTTTATATCTAACGTTTAAATGTCCACGTGAAGAGTAAGACATCGGGCAACAAGGTTGGGAGAACACTTGTGAAATATAATGGGTATTTGATGTAACTGGGGTGTTGCTGTGCTTGTAAATTGTGTCGGTGCTGGAGCAACTCGATGGGTGCAGCAACATCGCTGGAGAACATGGATTGGTAATTCTGGGTTGGGACTCTTCAGACCTTAAACTCTTAAAGTAGTCTAAATATATAGGACTACATTAATATTGGTCCAACCTGCGGGAGTCCTGACTGCAGAGACACAATGGTCCTGGTTGAAGATGCATCTCCAGGCATTGTCCACATGTCCAAGTGTTTTTACCTTGAGGACTAGAATCTTCTCACCCAGGACTGTCCGACCCACTGAGTTACTCCAGCACTTTGTCTAATTGTAGAGAAGGACGTTGGAACATTTCAAACATTAAAATGTTAAATTGTTTTTTCAGCATCAAGTCTTCATGGATTTGGTCTTTATGGATGTCATCGGAGATAAGGTACGCATTTCTAACCCTCTTCAGTTGAATGGGATAAATGTGTTCAATTATTGATGGCTTTTCCAAATTTGTTTCTTCAACATCGAGGAGCTCGCAGTCTCTGGTAGAGACCGATGTCGGGAGCTCCAAAGAACGCAAAAGGTTCGACTAGACCCCGAGTGAGCTGGGATTCAACCCCCCGATGCAGGACCCCTGACACGGACGGCCCGACCGCCTGCTACAGGAGTCAAGATCATCCCATCAACGGAAGGCTCGAGGCCCCAGACCGCAGGAGGCCAAAGAAGGGAAGAGTTTGAACTTTGTGTTCTGTTGCTTTTTATTGGTATGAGTGTCTGGTAAATGAAATTCCTCGTGTTGCAAACATACTTGTTTTACACGAGCCACCCCATGTTTGAATCGTGAGTAAATACACAGTGCTGGAGGAACTTGGTGGGTTTGACAACCCCCTGAAGGATTGGACAGATGACTAATCGGGTCAGGAGCTCTCAGTCTGAAATACGGGGGAGATGCTGGAAATGAGGTGGGGGTTGGGCACTGCCTGACAAGTGATGGGTGGATTACAGGTGAGTGGGTGATGGGCAAATGGATGGAGTAAGTGCCAAAGACTGAAGGTGGAAGTGATCAAACATGTTGGATAAGGACAAGAACTGAAATGTAAAACTAGGGTGAGGTGGGGTTGGAAGGTAAAAGGGAAATATGGACAAGGAGTTGAGAGATGAGCATACTTCCCCTCATTAACTAAATAACCATAACTAAATAACCATAACTAAATAACCATAACTAAATAACCATAACTAAATAACACCAAATAGGAATAACTAAATACCACCAAATAGGAATAACTAAATAATAACTAAATACCACCAAATAGGAATAACTAAATAATAACTAAATACCACCAAATAGGAATAACTAAATAATAACTAAATACCACCAAATAGGAATAACTAAATAATAACTAAATACCACCAAATAGGAATAACTAAATAATAACTAAATACAACCAAATAGGAATAACTAAGTAATACCAACTAACTAGTCCTTGTACGCTCATTTCTCAAACAGGAGTTCCATATTCCCTCTTTCCCTTCCACCCATCTCTCCTAGTTTCATATTTCCGTTCTCTCCTTATTTGGCATTGTCCCTTTCACCTTGAGCCTTTGGCACTCACTCCATCCATATGCTCATCAAACCTCACATGTACCACCTATTTCCTTGCTGGCTTTGTCCTGCATGCCTCTGCCTCTTTTCACTCTCTTTCATCAGTCTGAGGAAGGTTGCTGCCCTGAGGTGTCATCTGTCCATTCCACTTGCAGTCAGGCAGATTGTTCCTGAACTGCTGAATGCCTCCAGCACTTTGTCTTTGAACAGAGCCATGTTCCCCGGTTGTAGTTGGCTCCTGTTACAGGGAAAGTAGAGTTTAATATTTTTGACTGAAGCTCTGGGGGGTTGGGTTATTCCAGGTTTTTTTTTAACCATCTGGACACCACTGAATGTTTGTTTATATCTAACGTTTAAATGTCCACGTGAAGAGTAAGACATCGGGCAACAAGGTTGGGAGAACACTTGTAAAATATAATGGGTATTTGATGTAACTGGGGTGTTGCTGTGCTTGTAAATTGTGTCGGTGCTGGAGCAACTCGATGGGTGCAGCAACATCGCTGGAGAACATGGATTGGTAATTCTGGGTTGGGACTCTTCAGACCTTAAACTCTTAAAGTAGTCTAAATATATAGGACTACCTTAATATTGGTCCAACCTGCGGGAGTCCTGACTGCAGAGACACAATGGTCCTGGTTGAAGATGCATCTCCAGGCATTGTCCAAGTGTTTTTACCTTGAGGACTAGAATCTTCTCACCCAGGACTGTCCGACCCACTGAGTTACTCCAGCACTTTGTCTAATTGTAGAGAAGGACGTTGGAACATTTCAAACATTAAAATGTTAAATTGTTTTTTCAGCATCAAGTCTTCATGGATTTGGTCTTTATGGATGTCATAGGAGATAAGGTACGTATTTCTAACCCTCTTCAGTTGAATGGGATAAATGTGTTCAATTATTGATGGCTTTTCCAAATTTGTTTCTTCAACATCGAGGAGCTCGCAGTCTCTGGTAGAGACCGATGTCGGGAAGCTCCAAAGAATGCAAAAGGTTCGACTAGACCCCGAGTGAGCTGGGATTCAACCCCCCGATGCAGGACCCCCGACACGGACGGCCCGACCGCCTGCTACAGGAGTCAAGATCGTCCCATCAACGGAAGGCCCGAGGCCCCAGACCGCAGGAGGCCAAAGAAGGGAAGAGTTTGAACTTTGTGTTCTGTTGCTTTTTATTGGTATGAGTGTCTGGTAAATGAAATTCCTCCTGTTGCAAACATACTTGTTTTACACGAGCCACCCCATGTTTGAATCGTGAGTAAATACACAGTGCTGGAGGAACTTGGTGGGTTTGACAACCCCCTGAAGGATTGGACAGATGACTAATCGGGTCAGGAGCTCTCAGTCTGAAATACGGGGGAGATCTGGAAATGAGGTGGGGGTTGGGCACTGCCTGACAAGTGATGGGTGGATTACAGGTGAGTGGGTGATGGGCAAATGGATGGAGTAAGTGCCAAAGGCTGAAGGTGAAAGTGATCAAACATGTTGGATAAGGACAAGAACTGAAATGTAAAACTAGGGTGAGGCGGGGTTGGAAGGTAAAAGGGAAATATGGACAAGTAGTTGAGAGATGAGCATACTTCCCCTCATTAACTAATAACTAAATAACCATAACTAAATAACACCAAATAGGAATAACTAAATACCACCAAATAGGAATAACTAAATACCACCAAATAGGAATAACTAAATAATAACTAAACAACAATTAACTAAACAGTTATAACCAAATAGGAATAACTAAATAATAATAATACCTAAACAATAATTAACTAAACAGTTATAACTAAATAGTAATAACTAAATACCACCAAATAGGGATAACTAAATAATAACTAAATACCACCAAATAGGAATAACTAAGTAATAGCAACTAAATAGTCCTTGTACGCTCATCTTTCAAACAGGAGTTCCATATTCCCTCTTTCCCTTCCACCCATCTCTCCTAGTTTCATATTTCCGTTCTCTCCTTATTTGGCATTTTGCCCCCTTCACCTTGAGCCCTTGGCACTCACTCCATCCATATGTTCACCATGCCTCACGTGTACCACCTATTTCCTTGCTGGCTTTGTCCTGCATGCCTCTGCCTCTTTTCACTCTTTCATCAGTCTGAGGAAGGTTGCTGACCTGAGGTGTCATCTGTCCATTCCACTTGCAGTCAGGCAGATTGTGCCTGAACTGCTGAATGCCTCCAGCACTTTGTCTTTGAACAGAGCCATGTTCCCCGGTTGTAGTTGGCTCCTGTTACAGGGAAAGTAGAGTTTAATATTTTTGACTGATGCTCTGGGGGGGTTGGGTTATTCCAGGTTTTTTTAAACCATCTGGACACCACTGAATGTTTGTTTATATCTAACGTTTAAATGTCCACGTGAAGAGGAAGGCATCGGGCAACAAGGTTGGGAGAACACTTGTGAAATATAATGGGTATTTGATGTAACTGGGGTGTTGCTGTGCTTGTAAATTGTGTCAGTGCTGGAGCAACTCGATGGGTGCAGCAACATCGCTGGAGAACATGGATTGGTAATTCTGGGTTGGGACTCTTCAGACCTTAATCTCTTAAGGTAGTCTAAATATATTGGACTACCTGAATATTGGTCAAACCTGCAGGAGTCCTGACTACAGAGACACAATGGTTCTGGTTGGAGATACATCTCCAGGCATTGTCCACATGTCCAAGTGTTTTTACCTTGAGGACTAGAATCTTTTCACCTGGGACTGTCCGACCCACTGAGTTACTCCAGCGCTTTGTCTAATTGTAGAGAAGGACGTTGGAACATTTCAAACATTAAAATATTATGTTAATTTGATTTTTCAGCATCAAGTCTACATGGATTTGGTCTTTATGGATGTCATAGGAGATAAGGTACGTATTTCTAACCCTCTTCAGTTGAATGGGATAAATGTGTTCAATTATTGATGGCTTTTCCAAATTTGTTTCTTCAACATCGAGGAGCTCGCAGTCTCTGGTAGAGACCGATGTCGGGAAGCTCCAAAGAACGCAAAAGGTTCGACTAGACCCCGAGTGAGCTGGGATTCAACCCCCGATGCAGGACCCCCGACACGGACGGCCCGACCGCCTGCTACAGGAGTCAAGATCGTCCCATCAAGGGAAGGCTCGAGGCCCCAGACCGCAGGAGGCCAAAGAAGGGAAGAGTTTGAACTTTGTGTTCTGTTGCTTTTTATTGGTATGAGTGTCTGGTAAATGAAATTCCTCGTGTTGCGAACATACTTTTTTTACACGAGCCACCCCATGTTTGAATCGTGAGTGTATATACATAGTGCTGGAGGAACTTGGTGGGTTTGACAACCCCTGAAGGATTGGACAGATGACTAATCGGGTCAGGAGCTCTCAGTCTGAAATACGGGGGAGAGCTGGAAATGAGGTGGGGGTTGGGCACCGCCTGACAAGTGATGGGTGGATTACAGGTGAGTGGGTGATGGGCAAATGGATGGAGTAAGTGCCAAAGACTGAAGGTGAAAGTGATCAAACATGTTGGATAATGACAAGAACTGAAATGTAAAACTAGGGTGAGGCGGGGTTGGAAGGTAAAAGGGAAATATGGACAAGTAGTTGAGAGATGAGCATACTTCCCCTCATTAACTAAATAACCATAACCAAATAACCATAACTAAATAACCATAACTAAATAACCATAACTAAATAACCATAACTAAATAACCATAACTAAATAACCATAACTAAATAACCATAACTAAATAACACCAAATAGGAATAACTAAATACCACCAAATAGGAATAACTAAATAATAACTAAATACCACCAAATAGGAATAACTAAATAATAACTAAATACCACCAAATAGGAATAACTAAATAATAACTAAATACCACCAAATAGGAATAACTAAATACCACCAAATAGGAATAACTAAATAATAATAACTAACTAGTCCTTGTACGCTCATCTCTCAAACAGGAGTTCCATATTCCCTCTATCCCTTCCACCCATCTCTCCTAGTTTCATATTTCCGTTCTCTCCTTATTTGGCATTTTGTCCCTTTCACCTTGAGCCTTTGGCACTCACTCCATCCATATGCTCATCAAACCTCACATGTACCACCTATTTCCTTGCTGGCTTTGTCCTGCATGCCTCTGCCTCTTTTCACTCTCTTTCATCAGTCTGAGGAAGGTTGCTGCCCTGAGGTGTCATCTGTCCATTCCACTTGCAGTCGGGCAGATTGTACCTGAACTGCTGAATGCCTCCAGCACTTTGTCTTTGAACAGAGCCATGTTCCCCGGTTGTAGTTGGTTCCTGATACAGGGAATGTGGAGTTTAATATTGTGGCTAAATCTCACTTTTATTAATGCTGCCCTTGAAAGTTCTGTTGTTTTTGCAGTTGGTTTAAATCTCTGATTTGGATACATCTGCAGTGGCACCATTTCCTAGCCTGTCTCCGTCTAAGGAGTGAACAGTTCCTGTTAGTTTCCACCCAGAGTCTCAAAAGACTGGTCTCTATTCTGGTAGAAAGATCTGCTAGGGTTAGTCAGTCTCCTCCCAATCTGCCAATGTTGGCATGTGCTGGGGCAAACTTCTTCCCCCATCACTGTTACTTTGGTTTGTCACTGATGTAATTCAAAGGATGTTTTCATTGAAAGCAATGTGCGAGGCATGGGTGTGTTTTCACTAGATTTTCTGAACGTCCTGTATGCTCCTGTTTGTGTACAGGCATTGATGCCCATGTGATACAGCAGCAGGTGGCAGTCACAGAACAGTGTTTGGTTTAGCTGGGGTGTTGCTGAACCTGTTGATTAAGGCGATGTATTCTGATAACTTGCAGGATTCACTGCTGTGGTCACTTGAAGTGGGCCTTCCTGGAGATATTTCTCTAGGCACTGTCCAGGTGTCTGAGTGTTCATTTTAGAGAATGTATACTTTTGTCACCCTGTGCTCTATTCATTAACCTGTTACGTGTTTCTAATTATGGTCGAGGCGCCAAGAACCTGTAGTGCCCATCCAAATGTCCCCATCCAAATGTCCCCATCCAAAATGTGCCCAATCTCCTTCATTACCTGATAGATGGGTTGTCAACTTGGCGATCCAAGTACGTATTTGTGGTTAAAGGTGTAAAACACAATGTTGGGTGAATTCAAACTATCAGTTGTATCGCCAAATTATTGTATTCGCCGATTGTTGTGTCGCCCCAACTGTTGTGTCGCCCCAACTGTTGTGTCGCCCCAACTGTTGTGTCGCCCCAACTGTTGTGTCGCCCCAACTGTTGTGTCGCCCCAACTGTTGTGTCGCCCCAACTGTTGTGTCGCCCCAACTGTTGTGTCGCCCCAACTGTTGTGTCGCCCCAACTGTTGTGTCGCCCCAACTGTTGTGTCGCCCCAACTGTTGTGTCGCCCCAACTGTTGTGTCGCCCCAACTGTTGTGTCGCCCCAACTGTTGTGTCGCCCCAACTGTTGTGTCGCCCCAACTGTTGTGTCGCCCCAACTGTTGTGTCGCCCCAACTGTTGTGTCGCCCCAACTGTTGTGTCGCCCCAACTGTTGTGTCGCCCCAACTGTTGTGTCGCCCCAACTGTTGTGTCGCCCCAACTGTTGTGTCGCCCCAACTGTTGTGTCGCCCCAACTGTTGTGTCGCCCCAACTGTTGTGTCGCCCCAACTGTTGTGTCGCCCCAACTGTTGTGTCGCCCCAACTGTTGTGTCGCCCCAACTGTTGTGTCGCCCCAACTGTTGTGTCGCCCCAACTGTTGTGTCGCCCCAACTGTTGTGTCGCCCCAACTGTTGTGTCGCCCCAACTGTTGTGTCGCCCCAACTGTTGTGTCGCCCCAACTGTTGTGTCGCCCCAACTGTTGTGTCGCCCCAACTGTTGTGTCGCCCCAACTGTTGTGTCGCCCCAACTGTTGTGTCGCCCCAACTGTTGTGTCGCCCCAACTGTTGTGTCGCCCCAACTGTTGTGTCGCCCCAACTGTTGTGTCGCCCCAACTGTTGTGTCGCCCCAACTGTTGTGTCGCCCCAACTGTTGTGTCGCCCCAACTGTTGTGTCGCCCCAACTGTTGTGTCGCCCCAACTGTTGTGTCGCCCCAACTGTTGTGTCGCCCCAACTGTTGTGTCGCCCCAACTGTTGTGTCGCCCCAACTGTTGTGTCGCCCCAACTGTTGTGTCGCCCCAACTGTTGTGTCGCCCCAACTGTTGTGTCGCCCCAACTGTTGTGTCGCCCCAACTGTTGTGTCGCCCCAACTGTTGTGTCGCCCCAACTGTTGTGTCGCCCCAACTGTTGTGTCGCCCCAACTGTTGTGTCGCCCCAACTGTTGTGTCGCCCCAACTGTTGTGTCGCCCCAACTGTTGTGTCGCCCCAACTGTTGTGTCGCCCCAACTGTTGTGTCGCCCCAACTGTTGTGTCGCCCCAACTGTTGTGTCGCCCCAACTGTTGTGTCGCCCCAACTGTTGTGTCGCCCCAACTGTTGTGTCGCCCCAACTGTTGTGTCGCCCCAACTGTTGTGTCGCCCCAACTGTTGTGTCGCCCCAACTGTTGTGTCGCCCCAACTGTTGTGTCGCCCCAACTGTTGTGTCGCCCCAACTGTTGTGTCGCCCCAACTGTTGTGTCGCCCCAACTGTTGTGTCGCCCCAACTGTTGTGTCGCCCCAACTGTTGTGTCGCCCCAACTGTTGTGTCGCCCCAACTGTTGTGTCGCCCCAACTGTTGTGTCGCCCCAACTGTTGTGTCGCCCCAACTGTTGTGTCGCCCCAACTGTTGTGTCGCCCCAACTGTTGTGTCGCCCCAACTGTTGTGTCGCCCCAACTGTTGTGTCGCCCCAACTGTTGTGTCGCCCCAACTGTTGTGTCGCCCCAACTGTTGTGTCGCCCCAACTGTTGTGTCGCCCCAACTGTTGTGTCGCCCCAACTGTTGTGTCGCCCCAACTGTTGTGTCGCCCCAACTGTTGTGTCGCCCCAACTGTTGTGTCGCCCCAACTGTTGTGTCGCCCCAACTGTTGTGTCGCCCCAACTGTTGTGTCGCCCCAACTGTTGTGTCGCCCCAACTGTTGTGTCGCCCCAACTGTTGTGTCGCCCCAACTGTTGTGTCGCCCCAACTGTTGTGTCGCCCCAACTGTTGTGTCGCCCCAACTGTTGTGTCGCCCCAACTGTTGTGTCGCCCCAACTGTTGTGTCGCCCCAACTGTTGTGTCGCCCCAACTGTTGTGTCGCCCCAACTGTTGTGTCGCCCCAACTGTTGTGTCGCCCCAACTGTTGTGTCGCCCCAACTGTTGTGTCGCCCCAACTGTTGTGTCGCCCCAACTGTTGTGTCGCCCCAACTGTTGTGTCGCCCCAACTGTTGTGTCGCCCCAACTGTTGTGTCGCCCCAACTGTTGTGTCGCCCCAACTGTTGTGTCGCCCCAACTGTTGTGTCGCCCCAACTGTTGTGTCGCCCCAACTGTTGTGTCGCCCCAACTGTTGTGTCGCCCCAACTGTTGTGTCGCCCCAACTGTTGTGTCGCCCCAACTGTTGTGTCGCCCCAACTGTTGTGTCGCCCCAACTGTTGTGTCGCCCCAACTGTTGTGTCGCCCCAACTGTTGTGTCGCCCCAACTGTTGTGTCGCCCCAACTGTTGTGTCGCCCCAACTGTTGTGTCGCCCCAACTGTTGTGTCGCCCCAACTGTTGTGTCGCCCCAACTGTTGTGTCGCCCCAACTGTTGTGTCGCCCCAACTGTTGTGTCGCCCCAACTGTTGTGTCGCCCCAACTGTTGTGTCGCCCCAACTGTTGTGTCGCCCCAACTGTTGTGTCGCCCCAACTGTTGTGTCGCCCCAACTGTTGTGTCGCCCCAACTGTTGTGTCGCCCCAACTGTTGTGTCGCCCCAACTGTTGTGTCGCCCCAACTGTTGTGTCGCCCCAACTGTTGTGTCGCCCCAACTGTTGTGTCGCCCCAACTGTTGTGTCGCCCCAACTGTTGTGTCGCCCCAACTGTTGTGTCGCCCCAACTGTTGTGTCGCCCCAACTGTTGTGTCGCCCCAACTGTTGTGTCGCCCCAACTGTTGTGTCGCCCCAACTGTTGTGTCGCCCCAACTGTTGTGTCGCCCCAACTGTTGTGTCGCCCCAACTGTTGTGTCGCCCCAACTGTTGTGTCGCCCCAACTGTTGTGTCGCCCCAACTGTTGTGTCGCCCCAACTGTTGTGTCGCCCCAACTGTTGTGTCGCCCCAACTGTTGTGTCGCCCCAACTGTTGTGTCGCCCCAACTGTTGTGTCGCCCCAACTGTTGTGTCGCCCCAACTGTTGTGTCGCCCCAACTGTTGTGTCGCCCCAACTGTTGTGTCGCCCCAACTGTTGTGTCGCCCCAACTGTTGTGTCGCCCCAACTGTTGTGTCGCCCCAACTGTTGTGTCGCCCCAACTGTTGTGTCGCCCCAACTGTTGTGTCGCCCCAACTGTTGTGTCGCCCCAACTGTTGTGTCGCCCCAACTGTTGTGTCGCCCCAACTGTTGTGTCGCCCCAACTGTTGTGTCGCCCCAACTGTTGTGTCGCCCCAACTGTTGTGTCGCCCCAACTGTTGTGTCGCCCCAACTGTTGTGTCGCCCCAACTGTTGTGTCGCCCCAACTGTTGTGTCGCCCCAACTGTTGTGTCGCCCCAACTGTTGTGTCGCCCCAACTGTTGTGTCGCCCCAACTGTTGTGTCGCCCCAACTGTTGTGTCGCCCCAACTGTTGTGTCGCCCCAACTGTTGTGTCGCCCCAACTGTTGTGTCGCCCCAACTGTTGTGTCGCCCCAACTGTTGTGTCGCCCCAACTGTTGTGTCGCCCCAACTGTTGTGTCGCCCCAACTGTTGTGTCGCCCCAACTGTTGTGTCGCCCCAACTGTTGTGTCGCCCCAACTGTTGTGTCGCCCCAACTGTTGTGTCGCCCCCAACTGTTGTGTCGCCCAACTGTTGTGTCGCCCCACTGTTGTGTCGCCCCAACTGTTGTGTCGCCCCAACTGTTGTGTCGCCCCCAACTGTTGTGTCGCCCCAACTGTTGTGTCGCCCCAACTGTTGTGTCGCCCCAACTGTTGTGTCGCCCCAACTGTTGTGTCGCCCCAACTGTTGTGTCGCCCCAACTGTTGTGTCGCCCCAACTGTTGTGTCGCCCCAACTGTTGTGTCGCCCCAACTGTTGTGTCGCCCCAACTGTTGTGTCGCCCCAACTGTTGTGTCGCCCCAACTGTTGTGTCGCCCCAACTGTTGTGTCGCCCCAACTGTTGTGTCGCCCCAACTGTTGTGTCGCCCCAACTGTTGTGTCGCCCCAACTGTTGTGTCGCCCCAACTGTTGTGTCGCCCCAACTGTTGTGTCGCCCCAACTGTTGTGTCGCCCCAACTGTTGTGTCGCCCCAACTGTTGTGTCGCCCCAACTGTTGTGTCGCCCCAACTGTTGTGTCGCCCCAACTGTTGTGTCGGCCCAACTGTTGTGTCGCCCCAACTGTTGTGTCGCCCCCAACTGTTGTGTCGCCCCAACTGTTGTGTCGCCCCAACTGTTGTGTCGCCCCAACTGTTGTGTCGCCCCAACTGTTGTGTCGCCCCAACTGTTGTGTCGCCCCAACTGTTGTGTCGCCCCAACTGTTGTGTCGCCCCAACTGTTGTGTCGCCCCAACTGTTGTGTCGCCCCAACTGTTGTGTCGCCCCAACTGTTGTGTCGCCCCAACTGTTGTGTCGCCCCAACTGTTGTGTCGCCCCAACTGTTGTGTCGCCCCAACTGTTGTGTCGCCCCAACTGTTGTGTCGCCCAACTGTTGTGTCGCCCCAACTGTTGTGTCGCCCCAACTGTTGTGTCGCCCCAACTGTTGTGTCGCCCCAACTGTTGTGTCGCCCCAACTGTTGTGTCGCCCCAAATGTTGTGTCGCCCCAACTGTTGTGTCGCCCCAACTGTTGTGTCGCCCCAACTGTTGTGTCGCCCAACTGTTGTGTCGCCCCAACTGTTGTGTCGCCCCAACTGTTGTGTCGCCCCAACTGTTGTGTCGCCCCAACTGTTGTGTCGCCCCAACTGTTGTGTCGCCCCAACTGTTGTGTCGCCCCAACTGTTGTGTCGCCCCAACTGTTGTGTCGCCCCAACTGTTGTGTCGCCCCAACTGTTGTGTCGCCCCAACTGTTGTGTCGCCCCAACTGTTGTGTCGCCCCAACTGTTGTGTCGCCCCAACTGTTGTGTCGCCCCAACTGTTGTGTCGCCCCAACTGTTGTGTCGCCCAACTGTTGTGTCGCCCCAACTGTTGTGTCGCCCCAACTGTTGTGTCGCCCCAACTGTTGTGTCGCCCCAACTGTTGTGTCGCCCCAACTGTTGTGTCGCCCCAACTGTTGTGTCGCCCCAACTGTTGTGTCGCCCCAACTGTTGTGTCGCCCCAACTGTTGTGTCGCCCCAACTGTTGTGTCGCCCCAACTGTTGTGTCGCCCCAACTGTTGTGTCGCCCCAACTGTTGTGTCGCCCCAACTGTTGTGTCGCCCCAACTGTTGTGTCGCCCCAACTGTTGTGTCGCCCAACTGTTGTGTGCCCCCAACTGTTGTGTCGCCCCAACTGTTGTGTCGCCCCAACTGTTGTGTCGCCCCAACTGTTGTGTCGCCCCAACTGTTGTGTCGCCCCAACTGTTGTGTCGCCCCAACTGTTGTGTCGCCCCAACTGTTGTGTCGCCCCAACTGTTGTGTCGCCCCAACTGTTGTGTCGCCCCAACTGTTGTGTCGCCCCAACTGTTGTGTCGCCCCAACTGTTGTGTCGCCCCAACTGTTG
This sequence comes from Leucoraja ocellata, assembly GCA_036785375.1. NCBI lineage: Eukaryota > Metazoa > Chordata > Chondrichthyes > Rajiformes > Rajidae > Leucoraja > Leucoraja ocellata. The sequence continues at coordinate 21,579 of JAWMAR010003245.1, read as the reverse complement.
TGTCGCCCCAACTGTTGTGTCGCCCCAACTGTTGTGTCGCCCCAACTGTTGTGTCGCCCCAACTGTTGTGTCCTGTTGTGTCGCCCCAACTGTTGTGTCGCCCCAACTGTTGTGTCGCCCCAACTGTTGTGTCGCCCCAACTGTTGTGTCGCCCCAACTGTTGTGTCGCCCCAACTGTTGTGTCGCCCCAACTGTTGTGTCGCCCCAACTGTTGTGTCGCCCCAACTGTTGTGTCGCCCCAACTGTTGTGTCGCCCCAACTGTTGTGTCGCCCCAACTGTTGTGTCGCCCCAACTGTTGTGTCGCCCCAACTGTTGTGTCGCCCCAACTGTTGTGTCGCCCCAACTGTTGTGTCGCCCCAACTGTTGTGTCGCCCCAACTGTTGTGTCGCCCCAACTGTTGTGTCGCCCCAACTGTTGTGTCGCCCCAACTGTTGTGTCGCCCCAACTGTTGTGTCGCCCCAACTGTTGTGTCGCCCCAACTGTTGTGTCGCCCCAACTGTTGTGTCGCCCCAACTGTTGTGTCGCCCCAACTGTTGTGTCGCCCCAACTGTTGTGTCGCCCCAACTGTTGTGTCGCCCCAACTGTTGTGTCGCCCCAACTGTTGTGTCGCCCCAACTGTTGTGTCGCCCCAACTGTTGTGTCGCCCCAACTGTTGTGTCGCCCCAACTGTTGTGTCGCCCCAACTGTTGTGTCGCCCCAACTGTTGTGTCGCCCCAACTGTTGTGTCGCCCCAACTGTTGTGTCGCCCCAACTGTTGTGTCGCCCCAACTGTTGTGTCGCCCCAACTGTTGTGTCGCCCCAACTGTTGTGTCGCCCCAACTGTTGTGTCGCCCCAACTGTTGTGTCGCCCCAACTGTTGTGTCGCCCCAACTGTTGTGTCGCCCCAACTGTTGTGTCGCCCCAACTGTTGTGTCGCCCCAACTGTTGTGTCGCCCCAACTGTTGTTCGCCCCAACTGTTGTGTCGCCCCAACTGTTGTGTCGCCCCAACTGTTGTGTCGCCCCAACTGTTGTGTCGCCCCAACTGTTGTGTCGCCCCAACTGTTGTGTCGCCCCAACTGTTGTGTCGCCCCAACTGTTGTGTCGCCCCAACTGTTGTGTCGCCCCAACTGTTGTGTCGCCCCAACTGTTGTGTCGCCCCAACTGTTGTGTCGCCCCAACTGTTGTGTCGCCCCAACTGTTGTGTCGCCCCAACTGTTGTGTCGCCCCAACTGTTGTGTCGCCCCAACTGTTGTGTCGCCCCAACTGTTGTGTCGCCCCAACTGTTGTGTCGCCCCAACTGTTGTGTCGCCCCAACTGTTGTGTCGCCCCAACTGTTGTGTCGCCCCAACTGTTGTGTCGCCCCAACTGTTGTGTCGCCCCAACTGTTGTGTCGCCCCAACTGTTGTGTCGCCCCAACTGTTGTGTCGCCCCAACTGTTGTGTCGCCCCAACTGTTGTGTCGCCCCAACTGTTGTGTCGCCCCAACTGTTGTGTCGCCCCAACTGTTGTGTCGCCCCAACTGTTGTGTCGCCCCAACTGTTGTGTCGCCCCAACTGTTGTGTCGCCCCAACTGTTGTGTCGCCCCAACTGTTGTGTCGCCCCAACTGTTGTGTCGCCCCAACTGTTGTGTCGCCCCAACTGTTGTGTCGCCCCAACTGTTGTGTCGCCCCAACTGTTGTGTCGCCCCAACTGTTGTGTCGCCCCAACTGTTGTGTCGCCCCAACTGTTGTGTCGCCCCAACTGTTGTGTCGCCCCAACTGTTGTGTCGCCCCAACTGTTGTGTCGCCCCAACTGTTGTGTCGCCCCAACTGTTGTGTCGCCCCAACTGTTGTGTCGCCCCAACTGTTGTGTCGCCCCAACTGTTGTGTCGCCCCAACTGTTGTGTCGCCCCAACTGTTGTGTCGCCCCAACTGTTGTGTCGCCCCAACTGTTGTGTCGCCCCAACTGTTGTGTCGCCCCAACTGTTGTGTCGCCCCAACTGTTGTGTCGCCCCAACTGTTGTGTCGCCCCAACTGTTGTGTCGCCCCAACTGTTGTGTCGCCCCAACTGTTGTGTCGCCCCAACTGTTGTGTCGCCCCAACTGTTGTGTCGCCCCAACTGTTGTGTCGCCCCAACTGTTGTGTCGCCCCAACTGTTGTGTCGCCCCAACTGTTGTGTCGCCCCAACTGTTGTGTCGCCCCAACTGTTGTGTCGCCCCAACTGTTGTGTCGCCCCAACTGTTGTGTCGCCCCAACTGTTGTGTCGCCCCAACTGTTGTGTCGCCCCAACTGTTGTGTCGCCCCAACTGTTGTGTCGCCCCAACTGTTGTGTCGCCCCAACTGTTGTGTCGCCCCAACTGTTGTGTCGCCCCAACTGTTGTGTCGCCCCAACTGTTGTGTCGCCCCAACTGTTGTGTCGCCCCAACTGTTGTGTCGCCCCAACTGTTGTGTCGCCCCAACTGTTGTGTCGCCCCAACTGTTGTGTCGCCCCAACTGTTGTGTCGCCCCAACTGTTGTGTCGCCCCAACTGTTGTGTCGCCCCAACTGTTGTGTCGCCCCAACTGTTGTGTCGCCCCAACTGTTGTGTCGCCCCAACTGTTGTGTCGCCCCAACTGTTGTGTCGCCCCAACTGTTGTGTCGCCCCAACTGTTGTGTCGCCCCAACTGTTGTGTCGCCCCAACTGTTGTGTCGCCCCAACTGTTGTGTCGCCCCAACTGTTGTGTCGCCCCAACTGTTGTGTCGCCCCAACTGTTGTGTCGCCCCAACTGTTGTGTCGCCCCAACTGTTGTGTCGCCCCAACTGTTGTGTCGCCCCAACTGTTGTGTCGCCCCAACTGTTGTGTCGCCCCAACTGTTGTGTCGCCCCAACTGTTGTGTCGCCCCAACTGTTGTGTCGCCCCAACTGTTGTGTCGCCCCAACTGTTGTGTCGCCCCAACTGTTGTGTCGCCCCAACTGTTGTGTCGCCCCAACTGTTGTGTCGCCCCAACTGTTGTGTCGCCCCAACTGTTGTGTCGCCCCAACTGTTGTGTCGCCCCAACTGTTGTGTCGCCCCAACTGTTGTGTCGCCCCAACTGTTGTGTCGCCCCAACTGTTGTGTCGCCCCAACTGTTGTGTCGCCCCAACTGTTGTGTCGCCCCAACTGTTGTGTCGCCCCAACTGTTGTGTCGCCCCAACTGTTGTGTCGCCCCAACTGTTGTGTCGCCCCAACTGTTGTGTCGCCCCAACTGTTGTGTCGCCCCAACTGTTGTGTCGCCCCAACTGTTGTGTCGCCCCAACTGTTGTGTCGCCCCAACTGTTGTGTCGCCCCAACTGTTGTGTCGCCCCAACTGTTGTGTCGCCCCAACTGTTGTGTCGCCCCAACTGTTGTGTCGCCCCAACTGTTGTGTCGCCCCAACTGTTGTGTCGCCCCAACTGTTGTGTCGCCCCAACTGTTGTGTCGCCCCAACTGTTGTGTCGCCCCAACTGTTGTGTCGCCCCAACTGTTGTGTCGCCCCAACTGTTGTGTCGCCCCAACTGTTGTGTCGCCCCAACTGTTGTGTCGCCCCAACTGTTGTGTCGCCCCAACTGTTGTGTCGCCCCAACTGTTGTGTCGCCCCAACTGTTGTGTCGCCCCAACTGTTGTGTCGCCCCAACTGTTGTGTCGCCCCAACTGTTGTGTCGCCCCAACTGTTGTGTCGCCCCAACTGTTGTGTCGCCCCAACTGTTGTGTCGCCCCAACTGTTGTGTCGCCCCAACTGTTGTGTCGCCCCAACTGTTGTGTCGCCCCAACTGTTGTGTCGCCCCAACTGTTGTGTCGCCCCAACTGTTGTGTCGCCCCAACTGTTGTGTCGCCCCAACTGTTGTGTCGCCCCAACTGTTGTGTCGCCCCAACTGTTGTGTCGCCCCAACTGTTGTGTCGCCCCAACTGTTGTGTCGCCCCAACTGTTGTGTCGCCCCAACTGTTGTGTCGCCCCAACTGTTGTGTCGCCCCAACTGTTGTGTCGCCCCAACTGTTGTGTCGCCCCAACTGTTGTGTCGCCCCAACTGTTGTGTCGCCCCAACTGTTGTGTCGCCCCAACTGTTGTGTCGCCCCAACTGTTGTGTCGCCCCAACTGTTGTGTCGCCCCAACTGTTGTGTCGCCCCAACTGTTGTGTCGCCCCAACTGTTGTGTCGCCCCAACTGTTGTGTCGCCCCAACTGTTGTGTCGCCCCAACTGTTGTGTCGCCCCAACTGTTGTGTCGCCCCAACTGTTGTGTCGCCCCAACTGTTGTGTCGCCCCAACTGTTGTGTCGCCCCAACTGTTGTGTCGCCCCAACTGTTGTGTCGCCCCAACTGTTGTGTCGCCCCAACTGTTGTGTCGCCCCAACTGTTGTGTCGCCACTGTTTTCCCACCTGTTGTGTCGCCCCAACTGTTGTGTCGCCCCAACTGTTGTGTCGCCCCAACTGTTGTGTCGCCCCAACTGTTGTGTCGCCCCAACTGTTGTGTCGCCCCAACTGTTGTGTCGCCCCAACTGTTGTGTCGCCCCAACTGTTGTGTCGCCCCAACTGTTGTGTCGCCCCAACTGTTGTGTCGCCCCAACTGTTGTGTCGCCCCAACTGTTGTGTCGCCCCAACTGTTGTGTCGCCCCAACTGTTGTGTCGCCCCAACTGTTGTGTCGCCCCAACTGTTGTGTCGCCCCAACTGTTGTGTCGCCCCAACTGTTGTGTCGCCCCAACTGTTGTGTCGCCCCAACTGTTGTGTCGCCCCAACTGTTGTGTCGCCCCAACTGTTGTGTCGCCCCAACTGTTGTGTCGCCCCAACTGTTGTGTCGCCCCAACTGTTGTGTCGCCCCAACTGTTGTGTCGCCCCAACTGTTGTGTCGCCCCAACTGTTGTGTCGCCCCAACTGTTGTGTCGCCCCAACTGTTGTGTCGCCCCAACTGTTGTGTCGCCCCAACTGTTGTGTCGCCCCAACTGTTGTGTCGCCCCAACTGTTGTGTCGCCCCAACTGTTGTGTCGCCCCAACTGTTGTGTCGCCCCAACTGTTGTGTCGCCCCAACTGTTGTGTCGCCCCAACTGTTGTGTCGCCCCAACTGTTGTGTCGCCCCAACTGTTGTGTCGCCCCAACTGTTGTGTCGCCCCAACTGTTGTGTCGCCCCAACTGTTGTGTCGCCCCAACTGTTGTGTCGCCCCAACTGTTGTGTCGCCCCAACTGTTGTGTCGCCCCAACTGTTGTGTCGCCCCAACTGTTGTGTCGCCCCAACTGTTGTGTCGCCCCAACTGTTGTGTCGCCCCAACTGTTGTGTCGCCCCAACTGTTGTGTCGCCCCAACTGTTGTGTCGCCCCAACTGTTGTGTCGCCCCAACTGTTGTGTCGCCCAACTGTTGTGTCGCCCCAACTGTTGTGTCGCCCCAACTGTTGTGTCGCCCCAACTGTTGTGTCGCCCCAACTGTTGTGTCGCCCCAACTGTTGTGTCGCCCCAACTGTTGTGTCGCCCCAACTGTTGTGTCGCCCCAACTGTTGTGTCGCCCCAACTGTTGTGTCGCCCCAACTGTTGTGTCGCCCCAACTGTTGTGTCGCCCCAACTGTTGTGTCGCCCCAACTGTTGTGTCGCCCCAACTGTTGTGTCGCCCCAACTGTTGTGTCGCCCAACTGTTGTGTCGCCCCAACTGTTGTGTCGCCCCAACTGTTGTGTCGCCCCAACTGTTGTGTCGCCCCAACTGTTGTGTCGCCCCAACTGTTGTGTCGCCCCAACTGTTGTGTCGCCCCAACTGTTGTGTCGCCCCAACTGTTGTGTCGCCCCAACTGTTGTGTCGCCCCAACTGTTGTGTCGCCCCAACTGTTGTGTCGCCCCAACTGTTGTGTCGCCCCAACTGTTGTGTCGCCGCCAACTGTTGTGTCGCCCCAACTGTTGTGTCGCCCCAACTGTTGTGTCGCCCCAACTGTTGTGTCGCCCCAACTGTTGTGTCGCCCCAACTGTTGTGTCGCCCCAACTGTTGTGTCGCCCCAACTGTTGTGTCGCCCCAACTGTTGTGTCGCGCCCAACTGTTGTGTCGCCCCAACTGTTGTGTCGCCCCAACTGTTGTGTCGCCCCAACTGTTGTGTCGCCCCAACTGTTGTGTCGCCCCAACTGTTGTGTCGCCCCAACTGTTGTGTCGCCCCAACTGTTGTGTCGCCCCAACTGTTGTGTCGCCCCAACTGTTGTGTCGCCCGCAACTGTTGTGTCGCCCCAACTGTTGTGTCGCCCCAACTGTTGTGTCGCCCCAACTGTTGTGTCGCCCCAACTGTTGTGTCGCCCCAACTGTTGTGTCGCCCCAACTGTTGTGTCGCCCCAACTGTTGTGTCGCCCCAACTGTTGTGTCGCCCCAACTGTTGTGTCGCCCCAACTGTTGTGTCGCCCCAACTGTTGTGTCGCCCCCAACTGTTGTGTCGCCCCAACTGTTGTGTCGCCCCAACTGTTGTGTCGCCCCAACTGTTGTGTCGCCCCAACTGTTGTGTCGCCCCAACTGTTGTGTCGCCCCAACTGTTGTGTCGCCCCAACTGTTGTGTCGCCCCAACTGTTGTGTCGCCCCAACTGTTGTGTCGCCCCAACTGTTGTGTCGCCCCAACTGTTGTGTCGCCCCAACTGTTGTGTCGCCCCAACTGTTGTGTCGCCCCAACTGTGACGCCACTGTTGTGTCGCCCCAACTGTTGTGTCGCCCCAACTGTTGTGTCGCCCCAACTGTTGTGTCGCCCCAACTGTTGTGTCGCCCCAACTGTTGTGTCGCCCCAACTGTTGTGTCGCCCCAACTGTTGTGTCGCCCCAACTGTTGTGTCGCCCCAACTGTTGTGTCGCCCCAACTGTTGTGTCGCCCCAACTGTTGTGTCGCCCCAACTGTTGTGTCGCCCCAACTGTTGTGTCGCCCCAACTGTTGTGTCGCCCCAACTGTTGTGTCGCCCCAACTGTTGTGTCGCCCCCAACTGTTGTGTCGCCCCAACTGTTGTGTCGCCCCAACTGTTGTGTCGCCCCAACTGTTGTGTCGCCCCAACTGTTGTGTCGCCCCCAACTGTTGTGTCGCCCCAACTGTTGTGTCGCCCCAACTGTTGTGTCGCCCCAACTGTTGTGTCGCCCCAACTGTTGTGTCGCCCCAACTGTTGTGTCGCCCCAACTGTTGTGTCGCCCCAACTGTTGTGTCGCCCCAACTGTTGTGTCGCCCCAACTGTTGTGTCGCCCCAACTGTTGTGTCGCCCCAACTGTTGTGTCGCCCCAACTGTTGTGTCGCCCCAACTGTTGTGTCGCCCCAACTGTTGTGTCGCCCCAACTGTTGTGTCGCCCCAACTGTTGTGTCGCCCCAACTGTTGTGTCGCCCCAACTGTTGTGTCGCCCACAACTGTTGTGTCGCCCCAACTGTTGTGTCGCCCCAACTGTTGTGTCGCCCCAACTGTTGTGTCGCCCCAACTGTTGTGTCGCCCCAACTGTTGTGTCGCCCCAACTGTTGTGTCGCCCCAACTGTTGTGTCGCCCCAACTGTTGTGTCGCCCCAACTGTTGTGTCGCCCCAACTGTTGTGTCGCCCCAACTGTTGTGTCGCCCCAACTGTTGTGTCGCCCAACTGTTGTGTCGCCCCAACTGTTGTGTCGCCCCAACTGTTGTGTCGCCCCAATGTTGTGTCGCCCATGTTGTGTCGCCCCAACTGTTGTGTCGCCCCAACTGTGTAAATACACAGTGCTGGAGAAACTTGGTGGGTTTGACAACCCCCTGAAGGATTGGACAGATGACTAATCGGGTCAGGAGCTCTCAGTCTGAAATACGGGGGAGAGCTGGAAATGAGGTGGGGGTTGGGCACTGCCTGACAAGTGATGGGTGGATTACAGGTGAGTGGGTGATGAGCAAATGGATGGAGTAAGTGCCAAAGGCTGAAGGTGAAAGTGATCAAACATGTTGGATAAGGACAAGAACTGAAATGTAAAACTAGGGTGAGGTGGGGTTGGAAGGTAAAAGGGAAATATGGACAAGGAGTTGAGAGATGAGCATACTTCCCCTCATCAACTAAATAACCATAACTAAATAATAATAACTAAATAACTATATCTAAATAGGAATAACTAAATAACTATAACTAAATAATAACTAAATACCACCAAATAGGAATAACTAAGTAATAGCAACTAACTAGTCCTTGTACGCTCATCTATCAAACAGGAGTTCCATATTCCCGCTATCCCTTCCACCCATCTCTCCTAGTTTCATATTTCCGTTCTCTCCTTATTTGGCGTTTTGTCCCTTTCACCTTGAGCCTTTGGCACTCACTCCATCCATATGCTCATCAAACCTCACATGTACCACCTATTTCCTTGCTGGCTTTGTCCTGCATGCCTCTGCCTCTTTTCACTCTCTTTCATCAGTCTGAGGAAGGTTGCTGACCTGAGGTGTCATCTGTCCATTCCACTTGCAGTCAGGCAGATTGTACCTGAACTGCTGAATGCCTCCAGCACTTTGTCTTTGAACAGAGCCATGTTCCCCGGTTGTAGTTGGCTCCTGATACAGGGAATGTGGAGTTTAATATTATGGCTCAGTCTCACTTTTATTAATGCTGCCCTTGAAAGTTCTGTTGTTTTTGCAGTTGGTTTAAATCTCTGATTTGGATACATCTGCAGTGGCACCATTTCCTAGCCTGTCTCCCTCTAAGGAGTGAACAGTTCCTGTTAGTTTCCACCCAGAGTCTCAAAAGACTGGGCTCTATTCTGGTAGAAAGATCTGCTAGGGTCAGTCAGTCCTCTCCCAATCTGCCAATGTTGGCATGTGCTGGGGCAAACTTCTTCCCCCATCACTGTTACTTTGGTTTGTCGCTGATGTAATTCAAAGGATGTTTTCATTGAAAGCAATGTGCGAGGCATGGGTGTGTTTTCACTAGATTTTCTGAACGTTCTGTATGCTCCTGTTGGTGTACAGGCATTGATGCCCATGTGATACAGCAGCAGGTGGCAGTCACAGAACAGTGTTTGGTTTAGCTGGGGTGTTGCTGAGCCTGTTGATTAAGTCGATGTATTCTGATAACTTGTAGGATTCACTGCTGTGGTCACTTGAAGTGGGCCTTCCTGGAGATATTTCTCTAGGCACTGTCCAGGTGTCTGAGTGTTCATTTTAGAAAATGTATACTTTTGTCACACTGTGCTCTATTCATTAACCTGTTACGTGTTTCTGATTACGGTCGAGGCGCCAAGAACCTGTAGTGCCCATCCACAATGTCCCCATCCAAAATGTGCCCAATCTCCTTCATTACCTGATAGATGGGTTGTCAACTTGGTGATCCAAGAACGTATTTGTGGTTAAAGGTGTAAAACAGAATGTTGGGTGGATTCAAACTATCAGTTGTATCGCCAAATTATTGTTTTCGCCGATTGTTGTATGGCCGAATTATTGTATCGCCCCAACTGTTGTATCGCCCGAACTGTTGTATCGCCCGACTGTTGTATGGCCGAACTGTTGTATCGCCCCAACTGTTGTATCCCCGAACTGTTGTATCCCCGAACTGTTGTGTCGTTAGGGTTTAGAGTCGTTAGGGTTTAGAGTCGTTAGGGTTTAGAGTCGTTAGGGTTTAGAGTCGTTAGGGTTTAGAGTCGTTAGGGTTTAGAGTCGTTAGGGTTTAGAGTCGTTAGGGTTTAGAGTCGTTAGGGTTTAGAGTCGTTAGGGTTTAGAGTCGTTAGGGTTTAGAGTCGTTAGGGTTTAGAGTCGTTAGGGTTTAGAGTCGTTAGGGTTTAGAGTCGTTAGGGTTTAGAGTCGTTAGGGTTTAGAGTCGTTAGGTTTAGAGTCGTTAGGGTTTAGAGTCGTTAGGGTTTAGAGTCGTTAGGGTTTAGAGTCGTTAGGGTTTAGAGTCGTTAGGGTTTAGAGTCGTTAGGGTTTAGAGTCGTTAGGGTTTAGAGTCGTTAGGGTTTAGAGTCGTTAGGGTTTAGAGTCGTTAGGGTTTAGAGTCGTTAGGGTTTAGAGTCGTTAGGGTTTAGAGTCGTTAGGGTTTAGAGTCGTTAGGGTTTAGAGTCGTTAGGGTTTAGAGTCGTTAGGGTTTAGAGTCGTTAGGGTTTAGAGTCGTTAGGGTTTAGAGTCGTTAGGGTTTAGAGTCGTTAGGGTTTAGAGTCGTTAGGGTTTAGAGTCGTTAGGGTTTAGAGTCGTTAGGGTTTAGAGTCGTTAGGGTTTAGAGTCGTTAGGGTTTAGAGTCGTTAGGGTTTAGAGTCGTTAGGGTTTAGAGTCGTTAGGGTTTAGAGTCGTTAGGGTTTAGAGTCGTTAGGGTTTAGAGTCGTTAGGGTTTTAGAGTCGTTAGGGTTTAGAGTCGTTAGGGTTTAGAGTCGTTAGGGTTTAGAGTCGTTAGGGTTTAGAGTCGTTAGGGTTTAGAGTCGTTAGGGTTAGAGTCGTTAGGGTTTAGAGTCGTTAGGGTTTAGAGTCGTTAGGGTTTAGAGTCGTTAGGGTTTAGAGTCGTTAGGGTTTAGAGTCGTTAGGGTTTAGAGTCGTTAGGGTTTAGAGTCGTTAGGGTTTAGAGTCGTTAGGGTTTAGAGTCGTTAGGGTTTAGAGTCGTTAGGGTTTAGAGTCGTTAGGGTGGGTTTAGAGTCGTTAGGGTTTAGAGTCGTTAGGGTTTAGAGTCGTTAGGGTTTAGAGTCGTTAGGGTTTAGAGTCGTTAGGGTTTAGAGTCGTTAGGGTTTAGAGTCGTTAGGGTTTAGAGTCGTTAGGGTTTAGAGTCGTTAGGGTTTAGAGTCGTTAGGGTTTAGAGTCGTTAGGGTTTAGAGTCGTTAGGGTTTAGAGTCGTTAGGGTTTAGAGTCGTTAGGGTTTAGAGTCGTTAGGGTTTAGAGTCGTTAGGGTTTAGAGTCGTTAGGGTTTAGAGTCGTTAGGGTTTAGAGTCGTTAGGGTTTAGAGTCGTTAGGGTTTAGAGTCGTTAGGGTTTAGAGTCGTTAGGGTTTAGAGTCGTTAGGGTTTAGAGTCGTTAGGGTTTAGAGTCGTTAGGGTTTAGAGTCGTTAGGGTTTAGAGTCGTTAGGGTTTAGAGTCGTTAGGGTTTAGAGTCGTTAGGGTTTAGAGTCGTTAGGGTTTAGAGTCGTTAGGGTTTAGAGTCGTTAGGGTTTAGAGTCGTTAGGGTTTAGAGTCGTTAGGGTTTAGAGTCGTTAGGGTTTAGAGTCGTTAGGGTTTAGAGTCGTTAGGGTTTAGAGTCGTTAGGGTTTAGAGTCGTTAGGGTTTAGAGTCGTTAGGGTTTAGAGTCGTTAGGGTTTAGAGTCGTTAGGGTTTAGAGTCGTTAGGGTTTAGAGTCGTTAGGGTTTAGAGTCGTTAGGGTTTAGAGTCGTTAGGGTTTAGAGTCGTTAGGGTTTAGAGTCGTTAGGGTTTAGAGTCGTTAGGGTTTAGAGTCGTTAGGGTTTAGAGTCGTTAGGGTTTAGAGTCGTTAGGGTTTAGAGTCGTTAGGGTTTAGAGTCGTTAGGGTTTAGAGTCGTTAGGGTTTAGAGTCGTTAGGGTTTAGAGTCGTTAGGGTTTAGAGTCGTTAGGGTTTAGAGTCGTTAGGGTTTAGAGTCGTTAGGGTTTTAGAGTCGTTAGGGTTTAGAGTCGTTAGGGTTTAGAGTCGTTAGGGTTTAGAGTCGTTAGGGTTTAGAGTCGTTAGGGTTTAGAGTCGTTAGGGTTTAGAGTCGTTAGGGTTTAGAGTCGTTAGGGTTTAGAGTCGTTAGGGTTTAGAGTCGTTAGGGTTTAGAGTCGTTAGGGTTTAGAGTCGTTAGGGTTTAGAGTCGTTAGGGTTTAGAGTCGTTAGGGTTTAGAGTCGTTAGGGTTTAGAGTCGTTAGGGTTTAGAGTCGTTAGGGTTTAGAGTCGTTAGGGTTTAGAGTCGTTAGGGTTTAGAGTCGTTAGGGTTTAGAGTCGTTAGGGTTTAGAGTCGTTAGGGTTTAGAGTCGTTAGGGTTTAGAGTCGTTAGGGTTTAGAGTCGTTAGGGTTTAGAGTCGTTAGGGTTTAGAGTCGTTAGGGTTTAGAGTCGTTAGGGTTTAGAGTCGTTAGGGTTTAGAGTCGTTAGGGTTTAGAGTCGTTAGGGTTTAGAGTCGTTAGGGTTTAGAGTCGTTAGGGTTTAGAGTCGTTAGGGTTTAGAGTCGTTAGGGTTTAGAGTCGTTAGGGTTTAGAGTCGTTAGGGTTTAGAGTCGTTAGGGTTTAGAGTCGTTAGGGTTTAGAGTCGTTAGGGTTTAGAGTCGTTAGGGTTTAGAGTCGTTAGGGTTTAGAGTCGTTAGGGTTTAGAGTCGTTAGGGTTTAGAGTCGTTAGGGTTTAGAGTCGTTAGGGTTTAGAGTCGTTAGGGTTTAGAGTCGTTAGGGTTTAGAGTCGTTAGGGTTTAGAGTCGTTAGGGTTTAGAGTCGTTAGGGTTTAGAGTCGTTAGGGTTTAGAGTCGTTAGGGTTTAGAGTCGTTAGGGTTTAGAGTCGTTAGGGTTTAGAGTCGTTAGGGTTTAGAGTCGTTAGGGTTTAGAGTCGTTAGGGTTTAGAGTCGTTAGGGTTTAGAGTCGTTAGGGTTTAGAGTCGTTAGGGTTTAGAGTCGTTAGGGTTTAGAGTCGTTAGGGTTTAGAGTCGTTAGGGTTTAGAGTCGTTAGGGTTTAGAGTCGTTAGGGTTTAGAGTCGTTAGGGTTTAGAGTCGTTAGGGTTTAGAGTCGTTAGGGTTTAGAGTCGTTAGGGTTTAGAGTCGTTAGGGTTTAGAGTCGTTAGGGTTTAGAGTCGTTAGGGTTTAGAGTCGTTAGGGTTTAGAGTCGTTAGGGTTTAGAGTCGTTAGGGTTTAGAGTCGTTAGGGTTTAGAGTCGTTAGGGTTTAGAGTCGTTAGGGTTTAGAGTCGTTAGGGTTTAGAGTCGTTAGGGTTTAGAGTCGTTAGGGTTTAGAGTCGTTAGGGTTTAGAGTCGTTAGGGTTTAGAGTCGTTAGGGTTTAGAGTCGTTAGGGTTTAGAGTCGTTAGGGTTTAGAGTCGTTAGGGTTTAGAGTCGTTAGGGTTTAGAGTCGTTAGGGTTTAGAGTCGTTAGGGTTTAGAGTCGTTAGGGTTTAGAGTCGTTAGGGTTTAGAGTCGTTAGGGTTTAGAGTCGTTAGGGTTTAGAGTCGTTAGGGTTTAGAGTCGTTAGGGTTTAGAGTCGTTAGGGTTTAGAGTCGTTAGGGTTTAGAGTCGTTAGGGTTTAGAGTCGTTAGGGTTTAGAGTCGTTAGGGTTTAGAGTCGTTAGGGTTTAGAGTCGTTAGGGTTTAGAGTCGTTAGGGTTTAGAGTCGTTAGGGTTTAGAGTCGTTAGGGTTTAGAGTCGTTAGGGTTTAGAGTCGTTAGGGTTTAGAGTCGTTAGGGTTTAGAGTCGTTAGGGTTTAGAGTCGTTAGGTTTAGAGTCGTTAGGGTTTAGAGTCGTTAGGGTTTAGAGTCGTTAGGGTTTAGAGTCGTTAGGGTTTAGAGTCGTTAGGGTTTAGAGTCGTTAGGGTTTAGAGTCGTTAGGGTTTAGAGTCGTTAGGGTTTAGAGTCGTTAGGGTTTAGAGTCGTTAGGGTTTAGAGTCGTTAGGGTTTAGAGTCGTTAGGGTTTAGAGTCGTTAGGGTTTAGAGTCGTTAGGGTTTAGAGTCGTTAGGGTTTAGAGTCGTTAGGGTTTAGAGTCGTTAGGGTTTAGAGTCGTTAGGTTTAGAGTCGTTAGGGTTTAGAGTCGTTAGGGTTTAGAGTCGTTAGGGTTTTAGAGTCGTTAGGGTTTAGAGTCGTTAGGGTTTAGAGTCGTTAGGGTTTAGAGTCGTTAGGGTTTAGAGTCGTTAGGGTTTAGAGTCGTTAGGGTTTAGAGTCGTTAGGGTTTAGAGTCGTTAGGGTTTAGAGTCGTTAGGGTTTAGAGTCGTTAGGGTTTAGAGTCGTTAGGGTTTAGAGTCGTTAGGGTTTAGAGTCGTTAGGGTTTAGAGTCGTTAGGGTTTAGAGTCGTTAGGGTTTAGAGTCGTTAGGGTTTAGAGTCGTTAGGGTTTTAGAGTCGTTAGGGTTTAGAGTCGTTAGGGTTTAGAGTCGTTAGGGTTTAGAGTCGTTAGGTTTAGAGTCGTTAGGGTTTAGAGTCGTTAGGGTTTAGAGTCGTTAGGGTTTAGAGTCGTTAGGGTTTAGAGTCGTTAGGGTTTAGAGTCGTTAGGGTTTAGAGTCGTTAGGGTTTAGAGTCGTTAGGGTTTAGAGTCGTTAGGGTTTAGAGTCGTTAGGGTTTAGAGT